>JAVSCE010017752.1:0-32480 GCA_032199065.1 Smutsia gigantea | reverse complement strand
AAGCGCTGGGTTTAGGGAGGGCTGAGGTTAGGGTTGTGTTGGTCTTGTGGGACTAAACAGAAGCAGGGACCAGGGCCTTGGAGGCGGAGAGATGCCGGGTTCCTAGGGTTTCTGCAGATTGGGGAGATGCAGGGATTTAGAGTGAGTTGGGAGTTTGGGATTCCAAGGAGCTGGAGTGTCGGGGCCATAGAGAAGCTAAGAGGCTGGGATCTCTGATGGTTCAGAGAGGGGCTGGGAGGACGTGGGACTGGGGTTTGGTGCATGTTGGGTTTTGAGGATGAGGTTCATTGCTAAGGATCCAGGAAGCTAGGGCATATGAGGCTGGGGCATGGAAGTCCAGAGAGGACTGGGGAGCTCCGGGTGGTGGGGGGACCTAGGGAGCTAGAATTCCCTAGGGTTCTAAGCAGGATGGCTAATAAAACTAAACCTGCATCCTCAGAGTGTCTAAGGGAGAGCTGAGGGTGTAGGAGGAAGAGTACTCCTCCGATTTTGGATCCTGGGGAAGCTGGGCTTCTGAATCCCTGGGCGGTGGTGTCTACATCCTTGGAGAACACCTGGGAGCTGCAGGAGGCCTGGGTATGAGGGAGGAATCATTCTGTTTTTCCCTTTCAGTGGAAGGACTTGGGACTGACCCACTTTTGTCCTTGCAGGTGAAGAACAGCCTCCACCTTATCCCGGATCACCTGTCCCTCTTGAAACTCTGTCCCCTAGGAGCTGAGGAAGGTAAGGGAGGCATTCAGGGAAAGGTGTCCAGTGCTGGCCTCTCCGAGGAGGCTCCTTGGAATTTACAACCCTGTAGTTGGTTGTTTCCCAAGCTCAGGGGCAGGGCATGGGAAGAGTGACTCCTGCATCCCTAGGAAAAAGCTTCAACACTGAAAAGAGCTGGATTGTTAATCAGAAGGTACAGGAAGTGTTGTCAAACCATACGTCCCCCACTCTAATAATAGGCATAAGAGTGTGCTAATCTGCAGATTTCCAGGCCATCCCAGAGATTCTGATTCTGTAATCTTGGGAGCAGGGGAAGGGAAGGCGTTGAGATCTGCAACATCTTGTTAATATTTACAACAAGTTTCTTGGGAATGCTTCGGAGCTAGCAGGGTGTTCTTTGAATCTTACCAGGACTGCCCTGCCTTTGTCCTCCCCAAGTGATGTGGTTTTTGCAAAACACCAAAGGGCAGTGAATAGGAATCAAGTCTAATAAGGAAGTGATCCAGTGGGCAAGTTCAGACCTTGGACCAAGACGTCTGTACCATGATAGGGTGATTAAGAGCTGATTTAGGAAACAGCTGGCCTAGGCTTGAATCCTAGCTTTACCTGTTGGTAAGTAACTGTATGACCTTGGGCAAGTTAATCTCTCAATGCTTCAGTTTCCTCATCAGGAAAATGGGGATCATAGTGGACCTATGTCAAAGGATTTTGGTAAGAATTAATTAAAGAGACTATTTAGAGAGCCTTCTGTCAGGATGTATGTTAGTACAGTACCTGGAATGTAAAACCTGAAGGTACCTCTGACCTTGCTACTCCAAATGGTCCGGTGGCGTTGGTCATCCCCTGGGAACTTATCAGAAAAGCAGAATCATAGGCCTCTGGCAACTGCCTTATTTAGCCAGGACAGGGTTTCTCAACCTCAGCACTACTGACATTCGGACTGGATAATTCTTTGTGTGGGGCTGTCCTGTGCATTGTGAGATGTTTAGCAGCATCCTGACCTCTACCCACCAGATGCCAGTATCACACACCCCAACCCCTCCCTCCATCATTGTGGCAACAGAAATTATCTCCAGACATTGCCCCCTGGGAGGCAAAATTGCCTCTGGTGGAGAGGCCTTGATCTAGCATTTATTATCATTGCCTTATTTTCAAGTATTTATTTTGGTGGTTAATCATCTTTTATCTCTTTACCTCATTCCTCTCCCTTCCCCACCCATTCCATCCCAGACTCACAAGTCTCTCCGTGCCCACCAAGTACAGGAATAAAATAAGAGAAACATTAAAAAAAACTATCTTTTGACAATATCTGTTTTAATGTACGTTTTATAACCTACATAATAGTATGTACATGTATAGTAAGTAGTACATGTGTATTAAGTAAACATATTTTCCGGTCGCCCTGTGTTGAGCCTTGGCACTTGGCTCAGTCATTCTCCCGTTCTGCCGCACTCCAGCCCATCCTTTTCTCTGTGTTAGGCATTTCGCTACTGACTCATACCAGTGAGCACTTCCCCAGTATTACTGTTGGTTGTGTGTGTGTCAGGGCCCCGTAGTCTCCTTTCTCAGGACCTTGTGAAGCCCCCTGCCTTGTCTTTCCTTGGCCTCTCACTTCCCTCTCTTGGCTAACGCTTCCCCAGAGGTGGATATGGCTGATTCTAGCAGTCCCCAGGCTGAAGATCCCCCATGCCCAGATTCTCCCTGGAAGAAGAAGCTGAGGAGTAAGGATGCAGAAGAAGAGAAGAAAGAGGTGTTTCTGTGAGTGAGGGCAAGGCACTGGGACCCGAGGAGCAGAAAGGGAGTTGGAGGGGTAGGCTGAGGCAGGTGCCACCCTTGAGGGGCTCCTGAAAGTCTAAGGAGAAGGGATGGAAGGATCTTGAGGCTCAGGTGAGGAATGAAGCCCTTGGGAGAAGAGATGGCTCACATCGGACGATGACAGCAGACTCTTTGGGCCCACCTGTGGGAGTGGAGTGTTTTGTCTGTGTCTGAGGCAGTAGTAATGCAGGTGTGTGGCTCTGGAGACCACCCTTGTGGTTCAGATCTGGTCAGCTGTCTCTTAACTATTCTTTCTGTGCCTCATTTCCTCTTCCATAAATGGGGACCAGAGTGTCAGAGAATTTGTGAATAGGTTAAGAGTTAACGTGGCATCTAGTAGGTGCTTGGTGTCTGTTGGTTGTTGTTAGACATTCACCTGGGAAGTGACTTATATTAAAAGTCAGGCATTTTCCTTCCTAATATTTGGGTTCTGTAAATATAAAAAAGATGACATAGGTTTCCCTGTCTTTACCTCCCCATCTTCTAATAAGATGGATGTCGCTGGAAGGTGCTCCATCTTGCTTCTCCAGTTCCCCTCACAAAGACAGGTGTGGGGCTGGGGCCCCTCCTTTTCCTCTGTCCTGCCCCTCTCTTCTCTCTGCAGGGTTCAGGACCCTTCTCCTTTGCCCCCACCTCTGCAAAGGACCAAAAGCAGAAAACATACCCGGGCACTGCAGAAGTTAAGGTGCTAAGGGCGGAGGCTCTGGGTGGGACGGAGAGGGGCAGCTGGGTGGCCTACCCTGGCTGACCCGAAGTCCTTTCTGTGCCCCAGGGAGGTGAACAAGCGCCTGCAAGATCTCCGTTCTTGCCTGAGTCCCAAGCAGCCCCAGGACCAGGACCACCCTAGCCAAGAGGATGACGTGGTCTTGGTGGAGGAGCCTACCTTCCCACAGAGCTCCCGACTCCTCCAGCTCAAAATCCGGTGCCGGGCTGACCTGGTCAGATTGCCTGTCAGAATGGTAAGTGCCTGCAGGGCCTATGGGAGACGGGTCCCAGGAAGTGCCTGTTGGGGGGCTGTGGCGTAGGGGTGGAAGGGACTCTGCCTTCTCTGCCCTGTGCTCCCTGGGGCTGCCCGCCATGCCTTTGCATTTGCTGGTCTTTTTGTCTGGATTGTCTTTTCCTCACTCTCTCCTCTCTTTCTGGAAAACTTCCCACCCATTCTTCAAGGCTCCTCTTAAGCATCCTAGGAAGCGTTACCTAGTGGCCACCTCCCCAGGGTGTGTGGCCCCTCCCTCTTTCCTTCCTTTAGACCCTGTGCTTCCCTCCTGTGCTTGCTCTTACTGCCTTAGACACACAGATGTCACTCAGTTGTTCCTAGCTCCCTCAGCTTCCTGGTGAAGACTACTATTTTTGCGGGGATGACCCCGATTCCAAAACAAGACTCATAACAAATTACCATTTATTGAGCTGTAACCATGCTCGAGCAAGCAGCTAAGCCTGAGGTTGCAACTGGCAGCTCACGGCTTTAGAAACAGCGCAGCTTTTTTTTGCCCTGCAGAATGCTTTTGAAACATAGTGGGGGATTTCATACAAAGGTCCAGATGGATGGCTTCTCCTAAATAAGCAGATGTAGTCACACTGGCCTGTATTCCCACATGGTGCCAATCAGCTGGAGCTGCGTAACCACTGCCCTGTTTAGATGAGGCATATGAATTCCAGTTTGCTGCAATCCCACCACTCCTTTTTTTCCTCTATCATGGCTGCTTCCTTGCCTAAACCCCTTATTGATAATTCTATACTCTGCCAGGTAACTATGAAACTCACAGCTGAGCAGCTCAGCGAGTAGCAAAGGCCAGACACTTGTGTTGGAGGGGGTAGGGTGGGCTGGGGTCCATCAAGGCAGAAAGACCTCCTTTGCTTCTTGTCCTCCCCAGTCGGAGCCCCTACAGGGTGTGGTGGACCACATGGCTGCCCATCTTGGGGTGTCCCCAAGCAGGATCCTCTTGCTCTTCGGAGAGACAGAGCTGTCCCCTACTGCCACGCCCAGGAATCTACAGCTTGGAGTGGCTGACATCATTGGTGAGAGGAAGGCAGGGAGGTGAAGTCTCGAGGAGGACTTTGCCACAGGGAGGGGAAAGGGGGAAGGCCCAGAAGAGGCCCTGCATCCAACCCCTGGCTTCCCCATTCTGCCTCCTGCAGACTGTGTGGTGCTAGCAAGTTCTCCAGAGGCTGAAAGGACGTCCCAGCTGCTCCAGCTGCGGGTGCAGGGGAAGGAGAAGCACCAGATGCTGGAAGTCTCGCTGTCTCCAGTGAGTGGGAGAGATGGCTGTCCATGCCCCTCACCCTTTCCTCAGCCGGCTCTCTTGTTGGCTAACAGGATGGAGTCCTCCGAATCCTGAGTGGGCTGGGTTCCCAAGCCCATCCCAAGTCATGGAAAAAGCCCCTCATACAACTTCCCTTGCTCTCATCTACTAATCCTTTGTCTGGCTAAAAGGGAAAGACCCTTGGACAGTAACCAATTAAACCCATTAAAATAACCGTTAAAGCCACACTGCTAAGTGACAGTCCCCATGCTAAGGATAATTCCTCCCCATTCCTGCTATGAAATTTCACAGCAGTCCACGTGGGAAAGCACTGTTCTTACCCTCATTTAACAAATAAGGAAATGGAAGTCTAGAGAAGGGGCATAAGCTGTAATACTGGTTCCCTAGGACAGCAGCAAAGTTCCACCAACTGGTGGTTTAAGACAGGAAGTTTATTCTCTCACGGTTCTGGAGGCTGGAAGTCTGAAACTGAGGTGTCAGCAGGGCCATGCTCCCTCTGAGACTCTGGGTAGAAGCCTTGCTTCTTCCCAGCCTGCAGTGGCAGCGTCAGTCATGGGTGTTCTTGGCCTGCAGCCGCATCACTCAGGCTCTGCCTCTTTCATCACATGGCGTTGTCCCTGTGCGACCCTCTGGGTGTTTCTCCTCTTACAAGGATACCAGCCACATTGCCTTAATGCCCACCCTCATCGAGTGTGACCTCATCTTGATCACATCAGCAAAGGGCCTATATCCAGATAAGGTCATGTTCACATTTACTAGGGGTTAGGACCACAAGGAGTCTTTCTGGGAGGACACAGCCCATAACACTTGCCTAAGTTCACACAGCCAGTTGAGTGGGAGAGTCTGGCTTCCAGGTTTGTGTTGTTTTCACTCTAGAGCCTGGACTGTCTTCATCATGCCTTATGTGCCTCCATTGGTAGGAGGGGAGACCGGGCCTTGGAGAGCCTGCCTGGCCCAGAGCCTACACCTGAAGCTTTGGGCTCTGTGGCCCAGTTCTCTGGAGAGGAACCCAGCTCTGCTGGCTTCTTTGTTTACTCGCCTTCCTCTGCATAGGGTCTGGCTTTCCTAGTCCCCTTGTCCTCCATGTCCCAAGCCTCTGTCCATCTCTACAAGTTCTCCCAGCTCCTCTTTCCAAATTCTTACATCTATTTTTTTCTTCTTCCTCTAGAATTCTCCTCTCAAGACTCTCATGTCCCGCTATGAAGAGGCCATGGGACTTTCAGGCCACAAGCTCTCCTTCTTCTTTGATGGGATGAAGCTTTCAGGCAAAGAGCTGCCATCTGATCTGGGCATGGAATCCGGGGACCTCATTGAGGTCTGGGGATGAAATCCCATCTCTGTTTGGAGGTCCACCCTGAACCTGGGGGAGAGAATGGCTGTCTCTTTTGGCCCTATAAGACCCCCTCTGCTGTTAACCCTGCTTTCAAGCCGTTAGTTAGTTGGTTAGTCATATGGTGGTTCTTGCTGCCTGGGTGGACTGTGGTGCCATCCACATTGTGTGCTGAGTTTTGCAGCCCCCTGGGCATGGAGTGGTTACCTCTGACCGCCACCCTTTCACCTTCACCATCACCATTTCCTTCATCAAAATGTCTGTTTTATGAAACTGCTCACATTTAAAGAGTAGTTGAAATAAATGAAGGTTGGGTCTGGGTTTCCAGGCCTGGGATTTATGCCACATCCAGGACCAGCAGCGGGCTTAGTGTCATTTGGAGGCAGGGGTGAAGTTTGCTTGAGGCGCATAAACAGGTGTGGTTTGTTGGTTTGCAGAAAATAAATGGTCAGGGTCACACACGCTTAAGCATAGGCAGACAATGGGTTGCTCTTTGGAAGGAAATAGTGGATTTTCAGCCTTGGGTGTTTTCCTCTCCCCAGGACCTTCCTGATACACACATTATTTAAAGCATAGCTGAACACTTTTTGCTTTGATTCTCAGGATTACAGTCCATGCAAGGTTTCTCTGGTTTTACAGCTTTTCTCCCCTTTCTTCACACCATCATGTCCCATAAGCACCCATTCTAGAGTGTTGAATCCATGTCTTAAACTATGAATGTATCCTTGTAAAATGCAGTGTTGTATGTGTGAAGATACTTTTTGCATATGTGGTATTGTCCTGTAGGTTTTGTGTGCTTTCCTTTTTCACTCAACATTCTACATCTGCCTGGTTGCTTCAAGCTGTTCTGTGGTACTCCCCAGTGGGTTTCAACTGTATTTTACTTACATGTTTGTACTTCCTTCCACATTACAAGTGGTGGAATCCTGGGTACCTCCAACTCCTCAGCACATACACAAGGCCATGATGGATGGATGGATGTCATGTGTCCCCTTCCATGCCTTTGTGGAAAGTTCTCCAGTATAAATAGCCAGGATGGGATTACGGGTCAGACAGCAATTTCTTTATGGTTCTAGCAAATTTTTCTTTAGAATAGTCATTGACTCTCCCACTTGAGCCTCCACATCTCTCCTCATCCTCACCAGTATTTACTGCCCAGCTTTCTAATTTTTTTGCCAGTGTGATGGTTATAAAGTGGCTCAGTGTTTTAAGGTACATTCATCTGGCCACCAGTAATTTGGGGAATTTCTTCATAGACTGACCAGACTTTCTGATTTCCCTTTCTGTGAACTACACTGGGCAGTTGCAAATAACTCAGAATGGCACTTGGGTTTAGATCTCGGGTGCTCTTCAGTGAACAGAAATCCTTAATTTTAATGTAGATGAATGACTATTTTGTCATATTACTCGTTGCTTTTTTGATTTATTTAAAAGTAGTTTAGATGTTTTAATTTTCTTCTGTTAGCTGACTCTTTTTTCCTTTCTCATTTAGACCACTAAGTAGGACTGACGTCCAGCCAGCACATTGCCTGGCATCTGTTATGCATGACCAAACATTTGTTCTCATCAGTTAATGCCAGGCAGTGCTGGCTGCTAAATATTGAATGTTACTTTTAAACTATTTGAATTCACCTTTTTATATGAGAGCCAAGTTTTGTTTTCTCCATATGATCCAGTTTTCTCAGTGCTGTCTACTACTAAAGCCATTAGTTTTCCACTGATGTGTGGTATAATTTTGACAGAAGTATGTCACCTTCTGAAAAAGATTTTTTTTTTGTTGGAATGTGTTCCTTTGAATTTATAATGTCAGAAAAATAAAAAGAAACCTTTGTAATATTTCAGTAATCCATGGTATGGTATAGCGCTCATTTTTTTTCAGAACTTTTATGTTCATTTATAAGTTTGAACTCATTCAAATTACGTATTCAGTCTCAACAGAATAAATGGAAATACGTTCAACTGGTGAATACTCGAGGATTTCTGTCTTTGTGGCTATCATGGGACACCCCACCTCCTCCCACAGCACCTGTGACTGAGACCATTGGTTGTTCCCACATGTCCATTCTTTCTCCTTTCGGGGTAATAGAAGCCCTGGTTTTTAGCAAAGCACAGAGACTTCAGAATGAAGGCAGTACGTGCCAGTCTCCATTGTAGCTAGGTGTGGCCAAGTGCCAGTTCAGGCTCCTGGCTAGGGGAAGAGTCACGACTTGCAGGATGGGGTCATAAGCAGGCAGCGTGTGCCCCTCCTTTGCTTTCTTCCTGCTGCTGATAGGAAGTGGAGCAACCTGGACACGAGGTGGCCTTGGGGAAGGAAGCCATGCAGGGCAGGACAAGAGGAGCCTGGGTCTCAGCCTCCTGTAACAGCGTACCAGCCCAGCACTGCTGATGTTGGGGATTTCACAGGAGAGGGGAACTTCCGTCTTGTTTTAAATCACCACCGTTTGCAGATTTCTGTCCCTTGTAGTGCAGTTGTAGCCCCAGGAAGGTGCTGTTGTGAGCAATAGTGCAGTGATCCTCTCTGGGTTTTGGGGGGAGATTTTCTCAGGTTTATATCCATGAGTGGAATCACTGATTATTATGCATGCACCTACCCAGTTTCTCTTGAGTGCTGCCAAATTGCTGACCAAAGTGGCTGGACCTCTTTATAAATCCATTAGCAAGTGCTACAAGGTTCAGTTTCCTTTTATCTTCTCCAGCCCTTAATCTGAGAGAATATGGGAAAGACTACTCATTTTAAAAGAATTCACATTTCTTCTATGAGACATATTCATCCTTTTGATCAAAGAGATTGATCACTTGCCAGGTTATCTTTCTAAAACGCTCCTGATTAGAAACCTTCAAAACTCTAGTGAGCCCTTACTCAGCACCACATACCAGGCTTGGCACTTGTCATAACCCCTTTCATCCTCAGAGCGATCCTGTGAGGTGGATGTTGTTATTCCCATTTTACAGAAGAGAAACAAGCTTAGGAAGATTAATTAACCTGCCCCAGACCAGAGCCAGATGTAAAACCAGGTGGGCCTGACATATGACTCAGAATTCCTAACAAGGTCTCACACTTGAATGTGCCCATGAGTTAGCTGGGGAGCTTGTGAAAATGTGGATGTGGTATCAGCAGTTCTGGGTGGGGTCCAAGATGCTACATTTCTCCCAGGCCCCCAGGCATTGCAACACTGCTGACTGTGCTTTGAGTAGCAGGATGCTATTTGCCTTTTTTTCTATAGCTTCATGCCTTCAAAGCCTCCCATCACCTGCCATTCCCTCCATGAAGCCTCCAGAGGACTGGCCACGTCATTTTGTGTGTGTCCCACCTCAGCCTGGAACGGGTATAGCTCAGCACACTCTTATACCCATTGTTTTTTCTTTCTCTCCGATTAGACAGTAAACTTCTTAAAAAACACATACTATAGCTTGTTCTCAAAGACCCCTAGCTTAGTGTCTGACACAATAGGAGTTAACCTAACAAATGTTTGTTCAATGAATGAATGAAGTTCCTTTTCTCAAAGAATCCCACTACCACCTATCTCACTCCATGAGCTGGAATCCCAGGTTCCACTCTTCCATCCCCATACCCACTCCATCACCACCAAATCAGCTTAATTGCACCAGATAGCTCCCAAGCAGTTCACTTGTCTCCTTCCATCCCATCCTGGTTCAGCCATCACTGCCTGCAGCCTAGACTAGTGCCCCAGCCACCTGGCAGATTGCTCTGCTGCTGCCCCTCTTGACCCCTCCAGTCCATCTATAGTGCAGCCAGAGTGATCTCCAATGCAAATCTGATACTAAAATGAAGGAAATCCTTAACACGGTTGAGGGCCTGCTCAGCCTGGCCCTTCCCTCCCTGCTCGCTGGCTGGTGTGGATAAAGTGAAGGTTCCTATGGCTAGGATTCTCACCTGGCCCTGGTTGGCTAGCTCACTACACGTGTGGGCAATACGTCATTACCGACTCTATATAAAGAGCTCTGCCCAGAACTCTGGGCAACACAGTGGTATGGCTCTACAGCTGCAAGGCTGCAGAAGAGCAGAGGCTGGAGTGGTGGCAGCACTAAGGAGAGAGACTGAGACGGCTGCGGGGGTAAGAGGCCCAGAGGCAGAGACCGGCTTGCTGCATGCAGACTTGCTTTCAGTGGACAGAATTCTAGTGATTGACGTGCCACTGTGGGAATAAAGTTGGGTATAACCCTTTCACCCCAAGAACATTCCATTGTCATTCTTTGGCCTCATTGAATCTGTAGAGAACTTGTATGGGGCCGAAACCCATTGGCAAGACACTGTCTCCCCCCTCACTGCTCTCCACACTGTCCTTTCAGATCCTTGCTTCCTTCTGTGGCAGGGCCTTTGCACATGCTTTCTGCTTCCTGAACTTCCCTCCTAGCAAGTCAGTGATTGCCCCTCCCCCACATCTGAGTTCAAGGACCACTTCCTCAGAGAGGATCTCAACCTCCCTGACCAGGTCAAATATCTGCTTTCAGTTTCTTAAAATATCCATATGGCAGATGTTTGTATGTGTGTGTGTGACCATTGTTATAGGTAAACTTTTTTCAAGAGATTCCACATGTTCTTTTATTTCACAAACCACAATTTCCAAAGCAAGCAGAGCAAAATTGGGCTCCAGTTTAATAGACCTATACAGACATATTTATTTATCTGACCATAAAGGAATTTTAATGGAGAGAGCCATCCAATTAAAAAGCCAAATAATTTTCCTATTTGGCAAAACCAATTAGCATAAAAATATTTGCCTTTATAACCAAAAGTTTTATTTTCATCAATGTCCAGTGATATTGTGTTTGGTCTACAGGCTTTCTTTTTCTTTTTCTCTCTTTTTTTTAACTTACTGGAGTTTAATTTACATGCCTAAACATTTAATCATTTTATGTCTACAGTTCAATGAGTTTTTGACGTATACAATTCTGCCAAAGTTTCCTGGTCCTGTTTGTGCCTCTTCCTCCCCTGGACCCTAAGCAACCACTAACTGCTTTTTGTCACTTTAGTTTTGCCTTTTCTATATTTTCACATAGATGAAATAATAGGGAATGCAAAGCATGATATTTGTGAGATTTATCCATGTTGTGTGTATCATTCACTAGTATTCCATTGTATGGATATACTGTTCACCTGTTGATTAATGTGTGGGGTTTTCTTTCATTTTTCAGCTGTTTCCATAACATTTGCATCAGGTTTTTGTTTGGACAAGTTCTCATTTCTTGTTGATAGATACCTAGGCATGGAATTGTGGGTCCTATGGGAAGTGTATGTTTGATTTTTAAAGAAACTGTTTTCCAAAGTAGCTGTGCTATTTGCATTCCCACAAGCCGTATATGAAGGTTGTAGTTACTCCACGTCATTTCCAGTGCTTGGTACTATCAGGGTTTTTTGTTTTTATTTTTCTTTTTTAAAGCTATTCTAGTATAGTAGTATCTTATCTTAATTTGTATTTTCCATAATGACCTATGGTGTCATATACTTGGTGGCATATGTAACTTCTTTTGTGAAAAGTCTGTTCAGATCTTTTGCCCACTTGAAAAATGCATTTTTGTCTTATTTAATTTGAAGAGTTCTTTATACATCTGGATATAAGTGCTTTGACAGATACACGCTTTACAAATATCTTCCAATCTATGGCTCACCTTTTCATTTCACAGGTGCAATTTTACATGTGTATGGGCACCTGTCTCCCCTAGATAAACTCCATGAAGGCAGGGACTAATCCTGTTTTGCCTGACAGGTGGCACAATGCCAGGCAGATAGCATCCTCAATTATACTTTGTTGAGGAAATGCTGTGACTACAATCTGAAGCTCCTCTCCAACTCTTCCCCTTAGACCCTCAGGGGAGACCAGGCTTAAAGTTCTAAAGCATGAAGTACCTCCTGGAGCAAAGCCAGTGAGGGCTATCCATGATCCAAAATAATTTCTGATAAGCCTCATGCTCTCCCCATGACATTCAGAATCAGTAGGAACTTCAAGGTCTGGTTTGAAGACATCTTCCTCTGTACAAAGAATTATACTAATTTTACTAGATTGTATGTTTATTAGTTGTAGCTGGAGATTGGGACACGGGGCACTAAAGAGTCATTCCAAGCTACCATTTGGTGCCAGGGCTCTTGCTTTTTCTCAGCCCAGTCAGTTAGTTAGGAGAGTCTCTTTAGTCTTTGAGCCTCTCTCTGCCTGTTCCCCAAATGAGACCACCAGACGGCGCAAGAGTTCCAGTCCGGGTTGAAGGTGAGAAAAATCCAGCTCCTGGATCGGCGGGTGCGGGGTCTGGGGAGGTTTCCTTCAATGTGTACAGGGAAAGCTCGGTGGTTTCCAGGTTGGGGATCCGTGCGAGGGGCCAGGGCTGGAGGCCGCTGTTCATCATTCATGCATTCAACCCTTTCTGAGTATGCATGAGGCCCAATTGGGCCAGACACTGAGGAAGAGAGAAGTAATTACCGAGAGCGAGAGCTGTTCGTTGGCATTTCTAGAGATATTTACTACTTTCAGAACCATTTAATATTCCATGATCTTGTTAGCTCTTGTTTGGTCATTGGCCCCCAAGTGGGGTTGCAGATGAAGAAGCTGAGATTCAGAGGGTTGGGAGATTTATCAGTTCACGGAAACACCCTTTTAGGTTGGTGGCCTCGGCGGGAACGCAGTAGGCTGAGGCGCTGGGCCAGGGATGCTTCTCTGGTTACCCTGACGACCAGATGGCAGTCACGTGACATGGGAGCACGCGGAGAGGCGGGAAGGGCATGGCGACAGTCCGCGGCGGCTTCCGTAGTCGGGCGGCAGGTCACGTGCTGAGGGATTGACCGTCGCGGTGTCTGCGCTCCCGGCTGCCGCGTCACGTGACGTGTTCTAAACCAGCATGGCGGCGGCCGGCAGCTAGCTACAGCGAGTCTAGTGGGCTTCTACCCGGGGTGAGGGGTGGCCTCAACCTCGAGGGGTGGGGATCGGGCTCTCCTCAACCCGCTTCTGTCCCCGACGTGGCACCCGCATTCCACTATTCCCTTTGCGCGGTGTGTCTGCCGGGACGGTATGTATGGGACGGGAGGTATGACAGGGCCTGGGTTCCATCCAGCCTTGCTTTGTGATTCGGGGCAAGCCCCTCTCCAATCTCTGGGCGCACCTCCCTCGCCATAGGTTTCCTCCATCTTCCTTCCTCCAGCCTCCTCTCCTCGCAGGTGGGATCGTCGGTAGGACCGGAGCGCGGGCGGGGCGCGGCCCGCGGGAACCATGTCCGGGTCCGACACCGCGCCCTTCCTCAGCCAGGCGGATGACACGGACGACGGGCCAGTGCCCGGCACCCCGGGGTTACCGGGGTCCATGGGGAACACGAAGTCCGAGGATCTCGAGGTCCCGGATCGGGAGGAGCTGCAGCGCATCACTGGCTTGTCCCCGGGCCGTTCGGCTCTCATAGTGGCTGTGCTGTGCTACATCAACCTCCTCAACTACATGGACCGTTTCACCGTGGCGGGTACTGACTTCTAGGAGGGTGTTTGACGAGGGGAGGGGAGCGGGGCCCCGAAGGTGGGGCTGCCTTGCCGAGCCCTTCCCGAGTGTTCTTCCCAGGCGTCCTTACGGACATCGCGCAGTTCTTCCATATTGGAGACAGTAGCTCCGGCCTCATCCACACTGGTAAGTGGGGGCCCCTCTTGGGCACACAGCAGCTTTTCTTCCTGTTCTACTCTAGCTGGGGCCTCATTGCTGGAGACATCGTGGCCAGAGCTAGGGGAGGAGGGGGTCCTGATTCTGCTCAGGGTCTGTATGTCCTGTTCAGTTAGGGCATCACATTTAAAGAGGGAGTCCCTTTAGTGTAATAGTTAAGACAGACCTGTGTTTAAATAAGCTTCCCACTTACTCAGTGTGATGGTAGGCAAGGTGCTCAACCTCTCTAAGCCTCACTTTCCTTGTGAGTGAGATGGAACTACTAGTAACCCAGATCACCTCGTAGGGCTGATGTGAGGATTAGATGAGATGATGCCTGTGAAGTGCATCATACATGGTTGGGAACATGGTAGGCACCCAATAAATAACAGCAGAAGAGGGTGTCTAGAATGGGGAGAGGTGAATTTCACTTGGTCAGAATTTGGGGATTTGTGGGAGAGACAAAGCTGGGCTAAGTCCTCTTTCCTTTCCCTCTCTCCATCATTCATTTAGTGAATGTTTCTGAGCACCTGTTATGTACCAGGCTCTGGAGGAAGAGGTAACATACACAGAACTTAGCCAAGTTCTAATCCTTCCATCAGCCAAGGAAGAGGTGTTATTATTCTTGTTTTATAGAGAAAGTAGGTATTATCTACATTTTTATAAAGAAACTGAGGCTTGGAGAAGAGTTAAGTAAGACTTGCCCAGAGTCACACAAGTCAGAGGCAGAAGAGGAATTTGAAACTAGGTCTTGCACTGTTCTTTGCTCCATTCCAGGCCGAAAAGGAACTGGAGGTTTTTAAGGCAAAGTCTAGAGGAATGGAAATGGGATTATAGATCAAGGTCTGCAAAGCTCCAAAGAGTTGGTGGGTTAGAGAAGAAGCAAGTCTTTCGCAGTAGCTCCATTCACTTTTTCATTCCATATATGTTTATCTAGCACCTACTTCATGCAGGCCATGTGTCAGTGATGGAAGCACAGTCATGGCCAGTACAGGCAAAGGGCTTGTCTTCATGGAGCTGACATTCTACTGTACCTGAGAGGGCAGCAGTCCATAAAAACCTAAAGTAATAATGAGACAATTTCCCATAGGAATAAGTGTTAGATAAAAGAAAACAGTAAATGTGATAGAGCCTGGATGTGTGGTGGTTGGGAAGGTATCTGAGCTAGAACCTGAAGCTAAGCTCTGTGAACCTCAGGAGAGGAGAGAATGTTCTGGATAGAGAAGATAGCAGGTGCCCAAAACCATAAGATGGTATTGAGCTTGGCAATTGGGCCACTGGGGTGCAGAGAAGGGAAAGTGGGTGAGCATGAGGTTGGGAGGGCTTACTTCAGATAGTCCGTTTGGGCTCTGGTGTGAACTTTGGATTTTCTCTGCTGGATGAAGGAAGTGACGGGTCAGATGAGCCATTCCATTTCTACACTGGAAGGTTTGAAAGAAGTTGAGGTTGGAGTTGGACTAACCCTGGCAGGAAGCTCTGTTGGTTTCAGGGTTGGGGGTCACTCCTGTCCCCGCCCACACCTCCCTGAGCTGGGGTGAGGGGTGGGGGTGCTGGGGCTGGGTGTGACTCTCTGCTTCCCCCCAGTGTTCATCTCCAGTTACATGGTGTTGGCACCTGTGTTTGGCTACCTGGGTGACAGGTACAATCGGAAGTATCTCATGTGCGGGGGCATTGCCTTCTGGTCTGTGGTGACACTGGGGTCGTCCTTCATCCCCAGAGAGGTGAGGCCCCATGCTGGCTCTGCTTCTAGCACCCCCACTCCCCCATCAGTTTTTGCTGCCACTCTCTGGAGTCATTGCTGCTGGGCCTGGGGAACTTGGGCAGTTCCCTTGGTCCATGCCATCTTATACCCCTGCTTGCCTGAGTTAATCTTCCCACCCCACCCTCTCCCCTTTTCTTCCAGAACCTCCTTCTGTCCCCCTCCCCTGGCCGTTGACTCCTTCCAGTCCACACCAAACACTTAGGTTTCTCTGCCATGGAAAAGACCTTACCTGGACTGCCCTCTCTCCCCCTTCCTGTTTCTAGTCAGACTTCGCAGAAGGGCCCCTTGACCTAGCTCCAGTCTGGGTGAAGGAGCAGCCGGGGGAGGCTCACTTTGCCTGTACTTCCTTTTCTCCCACTTACCCCTTGAGCTGCCCCTGAAGGCAACAGTGACCTGGTTCCTAAATGTGGCTCCTCCTTCCTAGTCCTGTTCTCACTAGATCTCCTGGGAGCCTCTGGCTCTATTGACCCACTTCTTCCTTCTGGAAACTCTCTTCTAACTTCTGATGCCACTCTTCTGGTTTTCCTCTTGCATTTCTGGCTGTTGCTTCTTTGCTGCTTTGAAACCTCCTCTGTCTGTTTTCACCCTGTGGCCCGGAATCCTGTCCTCTTCTCCAGGCACTACATACTCTCCTTGGGTGACCATAGCCTGTCCTTAGCTTCTGGGTCTTTGGTAGACAGATAAATTCCCACCTAAGATCATTACTTACTTTTAGGATGTCTTGGGTGGGGTGGATAAGGTAGAAATTAAATATATTTTGCACCTACTGGGTGCAAGGTAATGAATAGACTTTTTATTATCCAATCCTCATAGTAGTTATGTGAATAATTTATTGTTATCCCCCTTTTGCAGATAAGGAAACTGAGGCTCAGAGAGGTTAAGTTGTTTTCTCAAGGTCACAGCTAGTAAGTAGTGGAGCCAGGATTCAAGCTCAGGTCTGTCTGATTGTAAAACCCAGGCCTTTCCCATCATCCCTGCCACCTCTCCTGAGCTGGCTGGTGAGTTAGGCTGGGAGGCTGGCTGCAGGGTGGGGTGCCACCTCCCATGTCTCATTCCCCAGAGATTCTGGCTGCTCCTCCTGACCCGGGGCCTGGTGGGGGTTGGGGAGGCCAGTTACTCCACCATCGCACCCACTCTCATCGCTGACCTCTTCGTGGCAGACCAGCGAAGCCGGATGCTCAGCGTGTTTTACTTTGCCATCCCAGTGGGCAGGTGAGTGGACTTTGGGCCTGGTGGGAAAGCAGAAGGGCCTGGAGTGGTGCAGGAGTGACAGCTGTCCCTCTCCTCTCCTACCCTCTTCCCCCAGTGGTCTGGGTTACATTGCAGGCTCCAAAGTGAAGGATGTGGCTGGGGACTGGCACTGGGCTTTGAGGGTGAGTCTGGGCACCGCCTGGGGGAAGGTCAGCGATGTTTTCACTATTCCCTAGTTCCTATCTTCAGACACCCCCTTTTGAAGGTAGCATATTCTGCCAAACCTGCAGGAAGCCCAACAGCCCTTACCACAAAGCCATGTGCTACACAGAACTCTTGATTGCAGGTGACAGAAGCCCCTTGTAAAACTGTAAGCCCCAAAATGGGACTGTATTGACTCACATAATGGAAAAAAAAATCCCAGGCTGAGCTTCAGGTAAAGCTGGATCCAGGGTTCCCACACTGTTACAGGAATTTCATCATACTTTTCTCAGCTCTACTTTCCTATGTGTTTATGTCATTTGCAAGCAAGTGAAGGCTGCACATGTTTATCTTCCCATTTAGAAACTTCAGCACCCTGGATCCTAGAGCATAGTCCTGGATGGTGTCTGATGAGATAAATGTGGGTCACATGCCTGTCATTGATTCAATCACTGGGGCCAGGGAGGTTAACACTGTTCTTGTTGGTCACTCCTGGCCAGAAGCCCCTGTCCTATTTGAACCACATGGATTAAGAGAAATGGGGGGCATGGCTTCCCCAAAGAAAATGAGGGCACTGTTACCCTCATTTTAGAGGGGGCAGTTAGGCTTGCAAAAGCAGGGAGCTCCTAGTGGCAGTTGCCCCTCCCTCCAGGTGCAGGGTCAGCTTCTCTGAGCAGGCACTTGCCAGGCTGTTTGAGGGTGGGGCCTGAGCTGCCTTTATACACCTTCACTTTCTTCTAGCCCACAGGATTGAGGTCACTGCCTGTGCCCATCCTCAATCCCACTCCTTCCCCAGGTGACACCAGGTTTAGGAGTGGTGGCTGTTCTGCTGCTGTTCCTGGTAGTACGGGAGCCACCAAGGGGAGCTGTGGAGCGCCATTCGGACTTACCACCCCTGAACCCCACCTCATGGTGGGCAGATCTGAGGGCTCTGGCAAGAAAGTGAGTTTAGTTACATTCTGACCCATCATCTGAGGACTCCAGGGAGGGCCTAACTGCTAGTTTAAGATTTTTGGGGGTGGTCTTTGTTTTCTTTTCTTGGGGCTGTTCCTGCCACAAGGCCAGGAACTCAGTCACCACTGCCCCCCTGTGGCAGCTGCTTAAATTACAGGCCCAGATCCTGGGAGCCAGGAAGGCCTCCACACCCAGTGCCCTGACCTTATTATAATAAGGCAGGGAGGGAGAACACAGATCCTGTGTTCGGACAACTCAGTGGAGTCTGACTTTCTCCCTTCCAACTGTCTGCAGTGCAAGTTTCATCCTGTCTTCCCTTGGCTTCACTGCTGTGGCCTTTGTCACGGGCTCCTTGGCTCTCTGGGCTCCTGCGTTCTTGCTGCGCTCCCGTGTGGTCTTGGGGGAGACCCCACCCTGCCTTCCTGGAGACTCCTGCTCTTCCTCTGACAGGTACCCAGATTGGGGCTGGGTGGGGTGGTCTGCAGGTGGCAGGGGATGGAGTGAAGAGAGTCTGTGATTCAGACTCAGGAAAGAAAGTTTGAATCCTGACTCCACAAGCTACTTCCTTGCCCAGAGTCCCAGGCTCCTGGTCTGGGAACTAGGTGGTGGGATAATGGCTTCCTGTGGGTGCTGCGCCTGGGTAGGCCTGGTTGTGAGGGCAGCTGGGATGGACCACCTTCCTCTCCAGGCCGTGGAGGGGAGGGCTGGGGAGCTTTGCAGGCAGAGATGCCAGCCCCTCCTCCCATTGCCCTGTCCCCAGCCTCTTCTTTGGGCTCATCACCTGCCTGACTGGGGTCCTGGGTGTGGGCCTGGGCGTGGAGATCAGCCGCCGCCTCCGCCGCTCCAATCCCCGGGCTGACCCGCTGGTCTGTGCTGCTGGCCTCCTGGGCTCTGCGCCCTTCCTCTTCCTGTCCCTTGCCTGTGCCCGTGGTAGCATTGTGGCCACCTATGTGAGTAGCCAGCAGGTGTCAAAGGGGGTGTTCTGGGTCCTGGGTAGAGTAATGGTGTGCTGGGCCAGTAGAGTGGTTCAGAGCCGACTTGGGAGTGGGAATACCTGGTTTTGAATCTCAGCTCTGGCCCTCCCCAGCTGTGTGTCATAGGGAAAGTGACTTAACCTGTATGTGCTCAGTTTCATCATCTTTAAAATGGGAATAATAGCAGTCTGTCTCATGGAGGTGTTTTGAGGATTAAATGAGTTAATAGATGGGCCTGGTACATGGTATACCTTCTATGTGTTTACTCTTCTTGTAATGAGAACAACCCCCCTGCCCCTTGGGACCCCACTTTCTGCCCTCCAGATTTTCATTTTTATTGGAGAGACACTGCTGTCCATGAACTGGGCCATTGTGGCTGACATTCTGCTGGTGAGTAAGTGGGCTGCTCCAGGGTTAGCCCAGAGGTTGATGGGAGCAGGGAGTTGGGGCAGGAGGCCTCACTTGCTTGAATTGTAGCCTGTACCCCTTCTTTAAAACCCAGCCCCATAGCAATTTCAGAGTCTAGCCCAGACAGGCCTGTAGTCCGGGCCTACCCTGCCCTTCACCCCACTCTCACCTCAGAACTGGGGTTCATCTCTGACCTCAGCCTCAGCTGAGCCCTAGCCCTGTCCTCCCCCTGCTTCCTGCCTTCTCCCCCCAGTACGTCGTGATCCCCACACGACGCTCCACCGCTGAGGCCTTCCAGATCCTGCTATCACACCTGCTGGGTGACGCTGGGAGCCCCTACCTCATTGGCCTGGTGAGTACTGCCCCTGGGCTGGGCCTGGGGTGGGGCTCTGGAGCCCTGTGTTCCCAGCACTGGCTAGTGCGGAGTCTGGATCCTGGGCCGAATTGTAAGGCGTCCTTGTCCTCTATGCTGAGCGCCCCTTGGATCCTCAGCTAGATGGGAAGGATTTTTGTCTTTGCAGATTCCCCGGTGAAGCCATGGAGCTCACCCTCACGGTCCAGGCATCCTTCCTTCCCGGCTTCCTGCTTCTTTGTTCTCCTGGAGTTTGGGGCTCTCTCTGTGACTCACTCTCCTGGCTTCCATTTCCTCATCTCCCCACAGATCTCCGACAGCCTCCGCCAGGGCTGGCCCCCATCCTTCTTGTCCGAGTTCCGGGCCCTGGAGTTCTCGCTCATGCTCTGTGCCTTCGTCGGGGCTCTCGGTGGTGCGGCCTTCCTGGGCTCCGCCATCTTCATTGAGGGCGACCGTCGGCGGGCCCAGCTGCATGTGCAGGGTCAGTCGGGCCATCCTCTGTCTGTCTGTGGTTCCTTGACGATATTCCCGCTGTGCCTCTGTTCCTCTCCCCAGTCCTGGTTGCCTGGCACCTCTCGGCCCGCCCGTCCTCTCCTTCAGCTTTGGGTGTGCCTGTGCCCCAACTGGGGCCTTGCTGTGTTCACAGCTCCCGTGGCCATGCTGCCCCAGGCATTCCCCACTGCCTGTCCCCTTCCTGGCTTTGTGTGGCCTGTCCATCCAGCCTGGCCCTGACCCCTCCCGGCAGGTCTGTTGCGTGAGGCAGAACCCACAGATGACCGTATTGTGGTACCCCAACGAGGCCGCTCCACCCGGGTCCCTGTGTCCAGTGTGCTCATCTGAGGGGCCACGCTTGCTGACCTGCACACCTACCACAGCTGGCCCTGGGCCTGGCCTAGCTTCTAAGAGGGGCCTTGGGTCATGTTCCAGCTGCCACACACTACATGGGAAGCCAGGGTGGGGGGCTGGAAGGCCTGGAATGGTGATCCCCCTCCACTGGGGCAGCCCTAGGGGCTCGGTGCTATTTGTAACTGAATAAAATTTGTAGCCAGACCCCAAGTGCCTGCCTGAATCTCTCTGGGTGCTACTGACCTCTGAACTGCAGGGATGGCCCCTCCCCAGCCCTGGGCCTCCCCGGGGCTGTAGGGTCACTCTTGTGAGGCCTTGGGCCAATCCCTGCCCTTCTGGGCAGGGTCTACGAGAGCGAGAGCGAGAGTCCTGAAGTGAGTGAGCTCTGTGTGACTGTGAGTCACGCCCATATTTCCCCTAGAACCCACCCCTCTTGGCAGGGCAAGGTGAGGTGAGGGTGGGCACTGCCCTGTGGCCCTCAGAATTCCCAGTGTCGGTGCCTCCCTCCTTGCTGCCTTCTTGAGCCAGGGCTGTGGAGGCTACAGCTACTGGCCAACCGGCATCTTTCTCTCCTCTCCCGCTGTGAGTTGCCCCTTGTCCTGAAGGCCAGCTGACCCTTCTTGAGGGCCTGGCGGTGGCTCCTCGGGCTTCCTCCCCCTCCCCACTGGCTGGGTGAGGGCGGGAAGGGGTGGGTGCAGCCGACTGAGGAGCGCGATGATTTCCTGCCCCCTCACCCGGCCTCACCACAGCTTCCTGCCACAGGCGGGCAGGCGCCAAGGAGAGGCAGGCGCTGAGGGGCAGGTAGGGCAGGGGCGCTGGGTCCTCACAGTGGTGGTTGGTGCCCCAGAGCCCAGCCCAGGCCCTGGACTGAGTGCCTGGGGATCAAGTGTCTTCCAGAGCCAGCGCTGACCCCCACTCAGCGAGAGAAGAGGATTCACAGAGCCCCCAAGGAGGGCTTTGGTGCCCGTTGGGCCGCTGCACCCCTGCCGGCCCAGCCCTCGCCCTGCTGCATCTCTGCCTTTGAGGGGCGTGTGGTGAGCAGCCAGGCCTGGCCCAGGCTCTCCTGCAGATGGAGGCGGCCACCCTGGTCCCCTGCGTGCTGGGCCTCCTGCTGCTGCCTCTCTTGGCTGTGTTGCTGATGGCCCTGTGTGTGCGTTGCCGAGAGCTGCCAAGTGAGTAGGACCTGGCTGGGTGACCAGCGTGGACATAGCTACAGGGTTCTCAGTCCCCTCCCCAATCCCTTATTCCTTAACCATCCCTAATGCTGTCCTGCATGCGGAGATGGTAGGAGCTCCGGACTGCATCACCCTCTCCCCTCCTCACCGCCTTTTCCTGCCTCACCAGCTCTCTCTTCCCCAGGTTCATATGACAGTGCCGCCTCCGATAGGTGAGTCTGACCCTGACACCCCTCTGGGGCTGGGCCCTGGGTCACTGGGACGGGGCCTTTCCGGCCTCCTTACCCAAGCTGTGTCTCTCCTGCCAGTTTGACCCCAAGTAGCATCCTGATCAAACAGCCTCGTGAGTACATGGGGGGTCTCCTCCCTGTGTAAGGCGAGGGTCCCCTGGCTTGTGGGAGAGCAGAGCATGTCCCTTTGTTCACATTAACCCCTGCGGCTGCCCACATGGACTTGGCCTGAGCTGGGGATGGGGAGGGAGTTGGGTGCCTTCAGGGCTCAGAGCACAGGGCTTGCAGGAGGTTAGTCTGCCCTTCGAGGTGTTGATGAGGGAAGGGGCATGCTGTCTGCAGTCATTCTTCAGCTTGGTCCTGTGTCCTCAGCCACACTCGCTCCCTGGCCACCAGCTACTTCCTACCCACCTGTTACCTCCTACCCACCCCTGAGCCAGCCAGACCTGCTCCCTATCCCGTAAGTAGGCTCTTGCCCTCCAGTCTCCCCCTGTACTCCTTCACCTCCTCAGACTAGGGGCCTTTTTCCTTGTTGCAACCCTTCTTGTCCCAAAGTCATACTCCAGCTTGACCTCTGACTTTTGACCCCCAGGAGATCCCCACAGCCCCCTGGGAGCTCCTACCGTCTGCCATCTTCCCGGCAGGACTCAGACGGCGGTAAGTGTGGAGCCAGGCTCAGGGGCTGGGGCTCAGGAGAGTGTAGGCCCCGTCTGAGCTGACTCGCTCTCCCCCTTGCTTTCTCTCCGAAGCCAACAGTGTGGCGAGCTACGAGAATGAGGGTGCGTCTAGGACCCTGGGTACCCTGGCTGTGGGGAGCTGGGGCCTGTCCCAGGCTCTGCTTACCCCTGTGTTGTTACCCCAGAGCCAGCCTGTGAGGACGAGGATGAGGATGAGGAAGAGGAAGACTATCCCAACGAGGGCTACTTGTGAGTGGGCAGGTGGGAGGTGGGGGCTGAGGCCCAGGCTCCTCGCTCATTGTCCCTTGGCTTCCACTCAGGGAGGTGCTTCCTGACAGTGCCCCCGCCACTGGTCCTGCGGTCCCAGGAGGTCCTGCGCCCAGCGTCCCTGGCCTCCGAGACAGTGCCTTCTCCAGTGAGTCGGCCCTTTCTGACCCCCCCCAACCCCATGCTGCAGCCCATCTGCGTTTGTCTCCTACTAATTCTTTGACGCTTGGGACCCCTCTGTTTCTCTCCTCTCTCTTTCTAGGACTTCTGTCCTTCAGATAGTGGACTTCCTGCTCTGATCTTCTGATTTTCTTACTTTTTCTCTCCTCTTTCTCACCTCTTTGTCTTTCCCTTTTATTGTCTGTGAGATCTCCTTGACCGGATTCTTCTTTTGATTCTATTATTTGTTGCTCCCATCTGAAAGTTCTTTCTTGAACTCTGAACATTCCTTTTTCCTAGCCTCCTGTTCTTGTTTCATGGAGATAATATCATTATAAATCTTTAAGGATATTGATTATAGGTTGTACTTTTTGGAAGATTTCTTCTGCTTACTGATTGACTCAGTTACCCTTGAGCAGCTTTTCTCCCCTTGCTTTGGTTTCATCCTGCCTGGTAGGGGTTCCCCTCAGTGTCTGGCGATCTTCGGTCTTCTGTCACTCTCCTTTCTCGATTTGCTCCGGGTGGTCACTTCTCCGCCCTGGCTTCATTTGCCATGCAGATTCCCAATTCACCAACACTCTCCTGAGCTCCAGACCATTTATCCCAGTGTTGCTTTTCCTTCATTCACTCATTCACTCATCATATTTACTGGATGCCTCCGATAAAACAGCTAACAAGGTATCGTGATAAAAGACCTGCCATTACTGAGGGCCTCCTGCATGCCTTCTAAGAGTTCTGTGTGTATTAACTTATTAAACCTCGTAGTTCCCAGGAGCTGTTGAACCCTTGCCTTCCCCTCCTGTACCTCAGTTGTCCCATCTGTACAATGGCAGGGTTTATTTATTTAACAGACTCTTGGCAGCACTTACTGTACGACAGGCCCTATTTTAATATTTTAGTATTTACTTCTCCAGTCCTCACAGCGGCTTTATGAGGTGGAAACTGTTACTGTTCCACAGATGAGGAAACTGAGGCTGAGAGGTTGGGTAGCTTGTGTGAGGTCACACCGTTAGTGCTAGAAGTGGATTTGAACCTGGGCAGTCTGGCTCTAAAGCCTGCCTTGTCCGCGTCCTCATGGAGAAGCAAGTAGACACATGAAAGAACAAGAGACTGTCGATGGCATTAAGTGCTGAGAAGGGATGAAAATAGGAGTGGGGGGCAGCAGGCTTTGCTGAGGAGGAGGGGCCAGCCCCTAACTCAGCCCAGTCCTGAGTGTCATGGCCCTGTTCACACATACCACCCAGCCTCAACTGCTCCGGGTGGCTCTCTGTCCCTATTCCCCAGCTTGGGGGACATGCTGAGGTCTGCTGTCTCTCCTCCCCGACAATTCTGTTCCCTCCAACCAGCTGTGGTCAAGTCGACCTACTTCTCTCCATCCCCACGGCCTTTGCTTCCAGGGCACCAGCATTGCTGGTCCAGAGCACCTGCTATGCCTGCTTCAGGGGCTGCGTGTACAGGGTCTCTAAGGGTCTGCGTGTGGGAGTTTTGTGCTGGTTATGTCAAAAGTCTTTGGTGGCCACAGTTGGGAGCCTCTGGGTGTCTGCACTCAGGGGCTCTCGGTAATGGTGCTGGGGCGCTCTGGTGCTTTCCTGTAGTGGAGTCGGGGGAAGATTATGTGAACGTGCCTGACAGTGAGGAGAATGCAGACGCATCGCTGGGTGAGTGGCTGGTGCCCCCCGCCCCCTCCGGTGTGGCCATGCGCTACCTGAGGGTGCTGACAACACCCTCTGTGGCTCCCTCACCCCCTGTCTGGGTGTCCTCCTGCCTGCCTTTTGCTATGGCCGCCCCTCCTTCTCACCTGTCCCTGCAGACGGGAGTCGGGAGTATGTGAATGTGTCCCAGGAGCTGCAGCCTGTGGCTCAGACCAAGCCTGGTGAGTGCCACTGGGGCTGCGGCCAGAAGCTGGGAGCTGCCTTTGGTGAGGTGGTTCGTGTGTGAAGACCAGCCTGCCCTCCCTTTCAGCCACCCCGAGTTCCCAGGAGGTGGAGGATGAGGCGGAACAGGACGAAGAGGGCACTCCTGATTATGAGAATCTGCAGGAGCTTCACTGAGCCAGGTGAGGGCCGTGCACCTCCCCGCCCTGCCCCTATCCCTTGAAGCCCTCCTTCCCCGACCCCTCTCTGCCATCTCAGCCCCATCTTCTCTGACTCTGGGGGCTCCTCCGACTCCCACTAACCTCCTAAGCCCTTCCCCTTATTGTGTTCCAGAGTGAGGCCGTGTCCGTCCTTGCTGGGAGCGCTGAGCTGGGCATCGGGCAGTGGCTCTGGGAGGTCCCACTGGCAGCCACCCTGGCCCAGCCTGACAGCAGCCTGAGTATTTTCCCCCTAACTTATTGTCACTTTGGGGTCCAGTCTGTGTGGCCCCAACACCCCGCACCTTCTGACACAGCCTGAGAAATGAGCTACCCTGGCCTCAGCCCTACTCCTTTAATAGAGTAAAGACTGGTGTGGTCTGTAGTGCTCTTGGCTTTGGGAGCCCAGCGGGTGGGAGTCAGGGTGGGGGTGGACTGTGTTTGAGGGCCTGCATGGGAGTGTGTGTGTGTCTCCATCCTGCATGGGGCCCCTGCTCCCGAGGGTCCTGACCAGGTGCTGTGTCCGTGACTGTGTGAATGGTTGCTAGGACGTTTCATCTTCTGAGTGAGGCAGATCTGACCCAGGCAGGCACTTCTGGGGCTCAGAGGCATCTCCCCATGAGAGAGTCCATGAAACAGTGGCTGTGATGCGGGGAGGGCAGGGCGTGGGGAAGATTGGGCACAGTGTGAATGGCTCAGCAAGACTGTTCCCTGCTGGTCTGTTTCTCTGTCTTCAAAACAAGGGGTGGGGACTTAGCCTCAGTGGGCTTTCTTTGCCCTTACCTTTTGTGGTTCTCAATAAAACAACCTAAAAATTGTCTAAGCAACTTTCTGACTCTTCATGTGCAGATGACTTGCTTGGAGGTCTTGCTGAAAAGCAGACTCTGATTCATTAGGTCTGTAATGGGGCCTGAGATGCTGCATTTCCAAGGAACTCCCAAGTGGTGGTGATCCTGGCGTTCTGAGAACCACACTTTGAGTGGCAGCCTCTGGTGGATATCCTGGTCGTCGTGACTGGCCCCAATGTGGGTATGTGACCTAACTGGGGCCAGTGAGGACCAGCCCTGGGATTGGGGCAGGAAGTGCCGTGAAGGAGAACTGGTTTCATTTCTGGCAGTTAGTAAGCTGGAAGAATGTAGTCTTAGAGTTCCCACTTGGAGGGCCTGCCCAAGAATGAAGCCAACATGGAAGACAGAGTGACCCAGAGATGGGCAGGGCCAGCTTCCTGATGGTGTCAGAATTCCTGGATACAATCACACCTGAAGTGAAACATCCCCTCAGACTTCCCAGTTACAATGGCCAGTGAATTACCAGTTTTCTTCAACTGGCTTGACATGAGGTTTCTGTTACATACAACCAAAATAGTCCTGAGTGATACACAAAGTCAGCATTCTCTGGGCTCTGAAGGTAATAGTAACAGCTTTTCTAACGTCTGCACGTTTCCATGCTCATCTTGTTTAATCACTCCCCTACTGTTGGTTGCTGGGGTGTCCCCATTTTGCAGGTGAGGAAACAGGCTCAGAGAGGAGAACTGATTTGTCTGAAGGCACACAGCCAGAGGGGCAAATCGGATTTTATCTGTGGCTGTTGGCCTCCAGAGTCACTGCCGCCAGCATCCTTAATGCTGGGTGTTGTACAAATTGCCAGCTGCCCCAAACAGGGAAGCTCATAAGAGGCCCCATTGGAGAACTAGAGGCGAGAGGTGGGGAGGGGGTTGTGCCGGCTGGTCATCAACAGGTGGAATTAAATAATTTTATTGGAGGAAATAGAAGCAGAGGCACCTTTGTGCCTTGACTGAAGGACAGGGAAAGTTTACCAACAAGATACATTGGTACAACCACCTTGGAGAACAACCCAGCAACATCAGTAATGCTGAGGATAGTGTGCCCTTCACCTAGTAAAATCCTGGGAATAACCCTGACGAACTAGCACACGAGCTAATGGGTGGGTACAAGAGGCTCAGGGCAGCACCGAGTGGTCAACAGCTGGAAACAGCAGGGGCCGTCATTACGAGAGTGGGCTGCAACCCCAGCATGCCGTGGCTACCCCACAGCAGGCAAAGTGAGTGCTCTGAGACAGTGCCTATAACTCAGATGCATATCACCAACAGAATATGGAGCGAGAAAAAAACAAGTTTTATTTATATAATGTTAAAAATGTAAAAATTAAACATTGTTTAGAGATAGACATGTATACAAGAACCTCAAGATAGGCAAACGAATGAGGAATACCAAATTCGGAGAGTAGGAACTGCAGGGCAGAGCGGGTGGGATGGGAAGGAGTTCAGGAAGGCCTCAATAGTATGTGCAAAAAGTGTTTGATACCTGATTTTCTTAAGTGTTTGCATGTCTGATCTCATAATAAAGACAAGGGCCAAGGGCAGAATGGGTCAGGGTGGGGGAGTTAGGGTGGGAGGCAGGGCAGCTTTAGGACAGAGTAAACAGGCTGAGAGTCATTGGTATGTCTGTGTCAGCTGGTTGATGGCATATGGCACTTGAGCCTTAGGAGTGGCATATGCAAAGTCCCTGAGGTGGGAGCAGTGAGGAGGCTGTTGGAATAATCCACATGAGAAATGTGGCCCAGCCCAAGAAGTGGTAGAGGCAATGGAGAGAGGTGGTTTGGGAGGCAGGAGCAAGGGACGTGGTGAGAGGTTGGTGGTGGGCTGTGAGGCATGGGGAAGTCCAAGGTGACTGGTCCTTGCCTGGGGATGGGGCATCCCTGAGCACTAAGCAGCTTTCCATTTGTGTTTCTTGGACCAGCAAAAGGATGTGGTTTTGCTTCCACCAGTCGATGAGCCAAGCAGGACAGAAGTCAGTGCAACGAGGTCTTACAGGGCTGGAGCTGGGGTTTCTTTGCACAATTGGTGGTCAGTAGGAGGAAATCTCTGCAGATGGAAGCTGGCAAGCAGAAATAGATTTTTTCCCCCTGAAGTCTGTTGGTGGAGGAAAGGTAGATTCAGTGATAAGTGAGAGAAAATTATCTAGAACTGGGGGAGACATC
This sequence comes from Smutsia gigantea, assembly GCA_032199065.1. Taxonomy (NCBI): domain Eukaryota; kingdom Metazoa; phylum Chordata; class Mammalia; order Pholidota; family Manidae; genus Smutsia; species Smutsia gigantea. The sequence goes on along the minus strand of JAVSCE010017752.1, from coordinate 4,468 downwards.
TGGGTGCTTCTAAAAGTCATCAGAAGGCAAAAGTTTTCTCAATTTGGGTTCTCTCAGAAGCAGTCCTGGAGATGAGGGTCCTAGTGAAAGTAGTTACTTTTATTTGGGAGATTGTCCCCAAAATACTGGCATGGGGGTGGGGATGTGAGGTAGGCAAGAGAAAGCAGCCAACAAAGGGTGCATTATAGAGCCAGTTACACTGTGGGCAACTGGGGTGCAGTCCTGTGAAAAGCATGCTGGGACCAGCGTGGAGCCTGTGGGTGTGAGCCACCCTGTCCCAGCGAGGGAGCTGGCGTATTTACACATCCCTTCTTGGTAGTCACCAGCTGAGGGATGCATCGGGGGCGTTAATTGTCAGAACTTCTGCCCTGCCACTCACGTGGGCACCGTGGGCTCCAGTGGCCAGAGCAAGCCCGGAACCGGGAAGGCAGGTGCAGCAGCTGTGCAGGCCAGTGTACACTAGATGAGAGGAGGATGAGACACTGACTGACAGCTACAAGAGCTTGGGATCTTGGTGGCATTCAGGTGCAGTTTTTCTCAAAATGCTCTGTGTGGTCCATTAGTCCAGGGCAAAGCTCCCCCAGAAAGAATTCTACGGTCAGGAGAGTTTGGGGAAAGAGGCACTCTCTAACACCCTCCCTTGCACAGTCAAACGTGCGTTAATAAGTTAACAGCTCAGACAGAGGCTGTGATGTATCTTTGTTTCTCTTTGCCTAACCCGGTATACCCCAAATTTATTTGAAATTCAGAACCTTTAAAAAATGTTATTAGCATTTTTCAGACTGCCTTTTAACATCTATAGAGAACATCTTTTTTTGCTTTCCTAGCTTCCATTTCTCCTTTCAATGACGCCATAGGATTTGCTCTGGAGATGTCCGTGTGGCTCAGGCAGGACGGACTTCTTATTTGTGGATGTGACCAGGAATGGCCAATCATTATATCCCACTCCCTGGCCACAGTAATTGGTTGATAAAGTGGCCATGACCCACTTCAGCCCAATGAGACACATTCCTGAGACTCTTGGTAGAACTCCTGAGAAAGAGAAGCCCTTTATCCACTGGGGTGCCAAGCCATAAGATATTGGCCTGGAGCTTCTGCAGGCTTCCACTTGCAGACAGGCTGCCTGAGAATGAGGGCACCTCAGAGGAAAGCAGAGTCGAGAGAAATGGAAATAGGAAAGCTGAGTCCTGATAACCCAAGCACCCAGATCGAATGTTCCTGAAACCTTTACTCCTTGATGAGCCAATCAATTTTTTTTTTTTTGCTTAGGCCAATTTGAGCCAGGTTTTCTGTCACTTGCAGCAAAAAGATCACTAATGGATCCCATTGCTGGTCTCACTGCCACCAAATCCCAACCACCGTCAAGCCGTCCTGGGCCGGTGATGTGCCCTCAGCAACCAATGCGAGAAACTTCCAGACCCACTTTGGTGTCTCCTCCTCCACCTTCTGTGCTGCCCCTCCGAGACACCAGGGTGAGCACTTTATGCCAGGAGCCCCTCTGTCCTGGGCACACGGGGCCGCCCACATACCTCCCTAACGTACTCCCAGGGTTCCAACTTCTTCCTCAATCTCTGCAGGGAAAAGTCTCTGGGTTTTCCTTATTTTATTTTTCCTTTTGCTTTTTTCTTTTTTAACATGGTATTAACAGTCTTGGAGCTGACGAGCAAGAATTTCAGGAAGACGACTGCGTTTGGTGGCAAGAGCAGTGCAATACACTTGAGGAGACCAGTCCCAGCTCTGCAACTAGATTCCTGGATTTTGGGGATCTTTGAGGATGTTGGACTTAAGTTTTAAAACCTTCTCATTCTGGGGTCCCTTGCCCCCAAAATTGCCCTGAAAGTAAAAGGATAGTCTCTTATTGCTGAGAAGGTTGGAAATACTCAGATGTACCTGGAGATGCATCACCAGCCCAGGATGGCTTGATGGTGGTTGGGATTTGGTGGCAATGAGAGCAGCCATGGGATCCATTAGCAATCTTTTTGCTGCAAGTGACAGAAAACCTGGCTCAAATTGGCCTAAGCAAAAAAAAAAAAAAAATTGATTGGCTCATCAAGGAGTAAAGGTTTCAGGAACATTTGATCTGGGTGCTTGGGTTATCAGGACTCAGCTTTCCTATTTCCATTTCTCTCAACTCTGCTTTCCTCTGAGGTGCCCTCATTCTCAGTTGTAGTTTCTTAGCCTGCTCTCCATATTGACCCATTCTCAGTCTCTCCTTGTGCAGTCACGTGATGGTTCTAGCACCTCCAGGGTCTGTGTTCTTCCAGGTTCCCATCCTAGGGGAAGGAAAATGTCCCAGCAGCTCCAGCAAAAGCCCTAAGCTCACTAACTGCCTAAGCTTCGGACACAGGACTCCCCAGAACAGGCACTGGCCAGGAGAATGCTATGTGCTGACTGACTTAGGCCAATGTCCCATGCGCCACCCCCAACTCTAAGAGACTGGAAATGGGGAAGGCACCCCAAGAAAATTAGAGGCTATTGCTGGTAGAAGGGGGTATGACTGCGATGCATTTATTCCATACTCACTGTGTGCCATTTCATTGAGTCTTAGAACACTCCTGTCTGTAAGCCATGAGGAGCCTCTTTTGTAGAAAAGGAAAACACAGAGAGGTTAAGCCATTTGCTTAAGGTTGCACAGCAAATCCCAGTTATTTATGGAAGCACAGCCTATATGGGGTTGGAGGAGGGAGGCTATATATTGATTAAAAGTTTGTGCAAAGTGTGTGGAGAAAACAAAGAAGCAAACCAAAAAGCAAATTCCACAGAGAGTAAATTATGTTGTGCACGGGGACATTTGCTAGGACTCTTGGCACTAAGGCTCTCTCTTCTGGAACCCCTCAGCAGGGAGGACCGGGCCTGCAACTGCCAGGGGCTGCCATGACAGTGGTGCCTGGGGGACAGGGGGCAGCACAAAGGTGAAAGTTTCCTGGGAACCTGGCTGCATTTGTTCCTGAAACTGGCTTTCACCCAAGGACTGTTCAGTTACATGGGTTAATTCACTCCCTTCCTTGGCTCAGCTCCAGCTGGGTTTCTGTCATTTGCAAATGAAAGGGCTGTGACTCATGCAGACAGGATGCTGTGGAGCGAAGACCTTCAACAGGCCACCTTCAGGCACCTACAAAAGCCACGCGCCGTGTCAGGCACTTCATACACATCTGGTCCTTACAGTGAGCCTAAGTTCTTTGCATTATCTCCCTTTTACAAATAAGGAGACTGAGGCTCACATAGGGCAAGTGGCCAGACCAAGCAGAGTGCTAGTACCCTCTTCCTGGGCACCAAGGCGGCCCCTGCTCCCAGGTGGCTCCTCCTGCCCACCAAGCCCCTCCTAAGGCATCTCTGTCCACCTCTGTCCCTGAGCCGATGGGCAGCTGAGGCCACTCAGAGAGCACTGCCCCACGGGGCTTCACACTGGGGCTGCTGGCTCTGCGGCTCTGGGCAGCTCCAGGACTGGACCTGAGCCGAGTCCCTCTTCCCCAAGACATAAGGGCTGTGAGACTGAGAGGCGGGCGCCGGGAGCATCTGTGGCCCCATGGGGGTGGGGTTCCCCTGGAGCGCCAAGCAAGAGGGGGATGTGGGGCCTCTGGCTTCCCCGTCCATACCCCTGTCGGCCTCCTTGGGCCCCTGGCTGGGCCTTCAGCACTTCTGACCCTCTCCCACTTGGCTTCCAGGCTCACCAATGTCCGTTCTGTTTCCAGATGCCCCCCAACAGCCGACACCCCCACCCCATGCCCCGCACCCTGACTTTGGCCCCCTCTCCCTGTCTCTCGCGCCACCCTTGTTTCTTGCTGCCTTTTCAGTCTGGGGCCCCCTCCTGTCTTCCTTGGTCTCTGGGTCGCCCCTCCCTTTTGGCCTCTGTCTCTTCTGCCTCATCCCTCCGTCTCTGTTGGCCTCAATCTGCTCCTCGCTCTGTCTCGGAGGCTCTCCCATCTGTCTCGCTGTCTCTGCCTTTGTGTGTCTCTCTGTCTTGGATGGTCTCTCTCCCCCTCCCTCTCTCTTCCTCTCATCTCTCCTCACTCTCTGTCTCTGTGATCTCTCTAGTTCTCTGTCTCCCTCCTCCTCTCCCTGCCCCTCCCTCCCCACATCCTGAGCTGTCTTTGGGGAACCGGAAATTCAGGGGATCAGAGAGATACTGGGAGGGGAAGCTGAGCTGCTGCCACCTAGAGATAATGCCTGGGGTGGGGGCAGGGACTGGATGGGGGTGGGGGGTCCCAGAATCCACCGCGCCTTCCTCCTGGCCCTGGTACACGCAGAGGCCAATGGAAGAATTATGTCACCTCTTTGAGTCTCAGTCCTCCCTTCTGTGGCCTGGGCCGATGGGCCCACTGCCCTCCGGGTTGGTGTGAGAGTTAGGCGGGGCAGCCTGCCAGAGGAAGGGCTCAGTGGGAGGGGGGAAGGCTGGACAGGAGGGAAGGCAGGAGCCAGGGTGTCTGCGGGGAGGCTGGCAGGGGCTGGGAGGGGCTGAGAGGAGGAG
>JAVSCE010017751.1:0-13286 GCA_032199065.1 Smutsia gigantea | reverse complement strand
AGTGCACTAAAAACTTGCCACTTTGAAATGTTTCTGCTGTGTGTGTGTGTGGAGGGTCTATAAACACACATACACACACATGTATTTTTTAAGTGGTTGTATTCATTTAGTGAAAAACAAAGTAGGCATACCTTTGTAAATCAGAAAAATGCTTAGAATTTCAATGTGTCCACTCATTCAATTGGTTTCTTTCCTTTGGAGATATTTGTATTCATAAAGTACATTTCAAAAATAATTGTCATTCATTAAGGCCTCTTAAATAGACCACATTTTTTTCACATGTGTCAAGGATTGAAATGAACATACAAGTAGCAGACATCAAATAAATTATTTAAACATGAAGAGAATTTAATACTGTGACTTCATTTTTTAATTCCTTAAACCAACTTCAATAAAAAAAATCACAAAATATATCTTTTCCTACTCATCGCTGGATTTTCAAGGAAAAGATGTTATGTTTATCAAAAATAAAAGCTTTTATTTGTTTATGGGCTCACAGAGTTTCAATGAAAAATTTTGTTCAAATGATTTCTCTTTCAACACCATTTTCTAGGAAAATGATAAACCCCTTTATCCTTTCAAGGTAAGGAGTTTAAAATCTGTTGGTGGTGGCCTAAAGTTGCCATCACTCCTTTTAAATAATGGTGTTTTTTAATTTGTTTCCTTTCTGTTTCTCTTTAGTTATTGGTTTATTAAAAAATCTTGCCAATGGAAAACAGAAAACATCATGGCAGAAAAAGAATTATGTTTCTAGAGGATCTGTTAATCATGTTGATCATAGTTAAAAATATATTGTCTTTGATGTTTTTACCAATTAGTGTGATTGATATAACATAATGCTTAAGTAGCAAGGAGTGAAGCATGGATAGATTATGAAATTTATTTCTCTCTGTAACAAAACTGTGTTTTTATCCAGGAAACATACGAGAAGGCAACTTATTAGCTGGAGACTCCAGTGTACTTCAAATTAACAAATATCTATTAAGCATCATTGTGCAAAATACAACATAACATATTGAAGGTTCTGTAACAAGAGGCATATGCAACTCTGTGATCTTTAAGGAAATCATAGTTGATGAGAAGAGATAGAAAAATATAAATTAAACATTTTGAGAACAGAAATGGGAAGTTTAATTTGGTACCGAAATGACTGAGAGGTGAAAAAAGAATACTGAGTTTATTCTGGGCACAGATGAAAGCCAGTGAATATGTTTTAATAAAGCAGTCATCATGAAAATGATGCCTTAGAAGGTTAATGTAATGAAGATAGTGTGAATTAGATGGTCGAAACTGAAATAGGAATATAAGCAAGAATTCTTTTATAACAGTTCAGGTGTGATATGATGAAACATGAAACCTGGACTAGAGTGGTACCAGTGGAAAGGAAAGGAAGGAACAGTATTAAAGATACTTTCAAATTAAGGGAGGAATATTACTTAGTGCCCCATTAGAGACAAAGGTAGATAAATAGATGATAGATAGAAAGATATCGTAAACTGAGAGAAATCTGGAATGATAACTCAGTTTCGTTGGAGAATATAATAATATTTTTACCAACAGAATGAAGGAATTTAGGAAGTCCTTTTTGGAAATGAATGTGTAAAGATGGTGCTTAGTTAAATGGTAATTGGTAAATCATAGTTATCCTTGCATAAGCTATTCATACTGTAGTTTATTCACTTTCTAGGCCACAACAGAGGGAATACTTCCTCTTTCTTGGTTCCCTCATGCATGCTCAGAATTATCTATACAGTTCTGATCTTTTTACTTCCTTTTGAATTTCCGGAGACCTTTTCATCTTGTCCTGAATTATCTAGATCTGTGCTGACCAATAAGGTAACTACTAGTCTCATGTAGCTATTCAACACTTGAAATGTGGCTAGTATGACTGAGAGACTGAATTTTTAATTAATTACATTATTTTAAAAAACTTTAAAATTTTTTCTATTAAGCATAACTGTTTTAGTAGGATTAAATTTCACTTTAACCACTGAAAATTTAGCATTGGAATTAAAATGTGCTATAAAATACCAGATTTTGAAGGCTTAGTACAAAAAATTAAAACATTTCATTAATATTTTATATTGATTACACAATGAATAATATTTGAATTTATTCAGCTTTATTGAGGTACAATTGACAAAAAAGTTTGTAAGATATTTAAAATATACATCATGGTGATTTAATATATGTATATATTGTGAAAAGATTCCACCATCTAGTTAATTACATCTACTACCTCACATATGTTTTTGTGGCAAGAACATTTTATTTTTAATATATTTGCTTAAAGAAAATAATAAAATTAGTTTTACCAGTGTCTTTTTAAAATTTTAATGTAGCTATAGAAAATATAAAATTACATTATCACAGTTGAAAAAAATTAATTAAATTTACACATGTTGATTTTACTATATTTCTATTGAACACCAATCTGGATGTTATATTGCGTCTCCAGACTACTCTGCATCAAAATGAGCTATGTAGTCCCTGCTGTCCATCTACTACTGCCTATAAGATTCAGTGGCTATTCTATTTTATATGTATGGCAAAATAACTTATGAAATATCACAGACTTTGCCATAGTTTGGTGAAGTTTTATCATGAATTTCAACAATTTTTCATGAAAAATTTATTCAAAGTGAGTTTCACCAGCATTTTGTCTCATGTAGAGCAGACAGGAGTAAGATTGTCAAAGCCCAACATACCTGGATCTGTGTGAGATTGGCTTGGGGCTCCTTAGCCAGAATCACTTCTGTCACTAGAAAAAATTGTGAGGTAAGTGATTGATAAGAGAATCTAATCATGATAATCCCTATCGCAGTCTTTCCATTTTATAAGTCCCCTGTACACGGAAAGAGATAACCCTAGAAGGAATAGGAGAAAAAGAAGGTGAAAAATCAGGAAATACACTGTATTTGATGGTAAATTTGATAGAAGTCCTACATTGTCATCTAGAATAATTTTTCATTCTTGTTTATTGCTAACATTTAAAGACAAACAAAACCCTCTTAACAGCCAATTTTTCTAAGGAAAACATCCTAACTATTTCAAAAGGAAGCACACAGGGATCTCTACACACTGGCAGTCTGAATCCCTAAATACCATCCTTTATGCTTATTTAACGTTACCAATCAGCATCTATGTATTGACTACCTGATATGTGAAGCACTGTGAGGTATTACACCTAAGTATGACTCCTTAATCCATTAATGAATATTTTATCTCTTGTGTACCTCTGATGTGACAACTATTGCCATTGTGTTAAAAAATGTGATCTAGATGGGAAATTATTAAAGCCAATGTATTACAGAGTTCTAAGAGGTGCTTTATTCACCAGAATAAGAGGTATCATTTTCTGTGAGTGGACATAAATTTTGATGAGGTATATCAATATATGGAATAGCATCAAATATTTATTTCATTAGAACCTAAAATTGTACATACAAACAGAACAAGATTGTTCTAAAATTTTGAAAGGTGTCTTACTAGTGATTTGATAAAGTATAGAAAAATTTTTTGAAAGTCAATTATAAAATAGGCTTTACTTTTATTTATTTCTCAATTACAATCTTTGATATAAGATGTGCTGGAAGTGATCCTAGAGATTTTATACTTTCTCATTTTGTGACTGAGAAAAAGCATTATAAAGCCTGTACTTTTCTATGTGAAATTTATTATAAGACATGATAGAAAAATTTAGTTTTCTGGAATAAGAAGGATATTATTTTGAAGATAACTTCACTACTAGCTGAATAAAGGAGATAGTAATTAATTTCATGTAGCATTTGAGGCTGAGAGTTACAGTTCAACATGAAGGAACCTAAAAGTTCACCAATGATCTGGGGTTGGGGTTGGGGTCTTTTTTCTTTTCTAATGTTTTCTAGGTTAAAAAAAAAACAGTACCTTAAGACTTTCAGTCTGTTCCAGAATAGCAAAATAAAACTTCATAATGATAAGCAATTTTAAGTGTCCAAGATGTAAAACAGTCAGATAAGGTAACAAAAAAAAAAACACCCAGGATTTCAAATCTTACATATTCTCCTTGTGGCATAATTCTATAAGGATGCCATTTATTTTAAGCAGGACTACATCCCTCGTGTGTTTTTAATAGAGTAGGAAGATAACTTCATGGTGAGATTTGGCTCATGTGACAGAAAGAAACTGGCCATATGTCTGCTTGGAAATTAGTCAGAAAAGAGAGCCCAATTTCTATCTTAGTAGAAATTCCAGGGAATGGAGTGACAGCAGTTAATTCCAGGCTGGTTCCAGCTTTAGTGATACTGCAGTGAATCACTTCCTGTTCAAAGTGCCTGCATCAGTTAATTAACACCTACTACAGTCAAATTTTAGCACTTGTTCTTTCTAAGAAGATTTGACATTTTTCCTTTAAATTCACATTCCCATAAATTCAGGAAGTTGTGACTTCCTTACATCAGTTATTATGTTGTGATTATTTTAACAGCAATTCAGATCCATGCCTTATGATAGTAGTAAAAAAGCAAATGTTAATATTTAACATCACCGTTGAAAAATTGTTTTGAATAAATAAAATTTGTGGGGCATGTTTTCCCATATTTGACTGTGTCTGAAAAATCTTTATATATTAGAAGTAATAAAAGTTAGTGTTAAGATACATAGTTGAAATAATAGCCTTAGAATATTGACTACTTGGAGAAAATGGAGAAAGGCAGGTTTCTCCGCATTAATAAATCAGTGAAAGAGTTCTTGGAAAAAGTAGAGTAAGACATTAAATAAATCTTGTAGCTAAAAAGTGAATCTTGTTTTTTCCAACTTCAAGAAAAAGCAGCTGACTCTATAATTTTAGATTATCCATTTATATTTATCAATTTGCTGCTCAATATAATCTTACATATTGTATGAACATATAGAAGCCTCTTAAAAAATTCCATCTAAAATATTAGTTTATTAATTGGGACTTAAAAAAAATGACTAAATGGTATTTTATTTTTACAAATGTCATTTTATAGAACTTAAACTTTGAAATACAAATACAAAATAGTCCTCAAATATAATAATATGTGGATTATAAGAACTAAGGAAAAAAATATTTCATAATATTTTATTTGGAAGGCAATTTTGACTATGATTCATAATAGATTCTTCTGCAACCACAACAAAAATATTTCAAAGGCAAAGTATAGCATGAATTTGCAGCTAATACTGAACTAACTTTCCAATCGTATATACACAATAAGGCAGTAGTAAAAATTGTTTATAAATTCTTTCCAAAAGTTGAAAGAAATATACTACAGTTAATAAGAAGGAACATTTTTACAATAAAGTCACATGTTTTTTACTTTCTTAAACATCGTTGTCCACCTCAATAGAAATTTCAGTGATACTTCTGAATATTTTCTGTATTTTCCAGCAACAGTTAGCAATATAAAGCCATCAAATAGATACTCCTACAGTATTTAATGATTGTTTCTCTAATGCTAAAGAATCTCCCAGAATACATAGTAACCAGTGAATAGTTTCCTTAATTTAAATCTTCATATGAAATGCCAAAATATAACCAAATTAGGTTATTATTTTACTCAACACTCTGAATAGATGGCACTTTCCCGAATAAATATTGTGTAGTTTTTCTTTTCAACTTACACTGGATATCTGAATAAGATCATTGAATTCACTCACATTTAAAATTTTTATTTATTTGGGTTTTGTTGATTATTCTTTTTAGTATATAATCAGATGACTACCTATATGTAATCATTTTTGAACCATATGTGTTAATTATTTTTTATTTCAAGCAACACAGCATTTCACATATTTTTTTCATTTATAGAATTTATATTTAAATATTTTATTGAATTATCAATGCAGAAAAGTGCACAAATATGAGTGTATAACTAGATAAATTTTCACAAATATGAAAAACAGAACTGTGTAAGCACTACCTTGTTCAAGAAATAGGACCTTACAGGCTCCTTTGCTCCCCTTACTGTATCCTCTCCCTTTCAAAGTCCCCACTCTTCTCCAGTAATAACCATAATCCTGATTTCTAAATTATAGATTAGTTTGCCTATTTTATAAATTTATACAAATTCAATTATATAGTAAATATTGTGTACCTGGCTTCATTTGCTCAGCATTATGTGTATGAGATTAATTCATGTTCTGGAATATAGCAGTTCATTCATTTGAATTTTTATATGGAATCAGATAATATGCATTCAAAAATCAATGGGCATTTGGATTATTTCTAGATTTTGTCTACTGCAAATAATGCTATTATTGTGTATGTATTTCAATGCACTTGCACATAGATTTCTGTTGGTTAAATACCTAGCAGTACAACAGTAGAGTCATATGGTAGCATATGTTTTGAATTCATTATTTACTATCAGTTTCCCAAAATGATTTATCAAGGTAGTGTGTAAGAGTTCCAATTGCTCCATGTCCTTGCTAACCATTGGTATTTCCAGGTTTTAAAATTTTCATCCATTCTGATTGGCTGTCTAGTAGTACTTTATTGTGGTTTTAAATTTTCATTTATCTGATGACTAGTGAACTTAAAAATCTATTCATGTTTACTGTACCTTTGGATATCTTCTTTGAAAGTGCCTGTTCCAGTCTTCTGTTTACTTAAGTGAATAGAAGTTTTATCTTTTTTTTCTTACTGATTTTTAGGAGTTCTGTATATATTCAGGATAAAAGCATTTATTGGTTAGAGACATGGCAAAGATACTATCCTACTCTTTTCCCTCTTGTAAATAGTGTCTTTTGATGAGCAGAAGTTTTAATTTTAACATAGTCCAGTTTTACAGTCTTTTCCTTTTTGGCTTATGCTCATGTCTTTAAATAAATACATTGTTGTATACTCTCAAGATTATGAAGCTATTCTACTGTATTACTACTTTCTAGAAACTTGCTTTTCTTTTCACATTTATATACACAATTTACATGAAATTAATGTTTGCAAATGGCATGAGGTAGGCTGCAACAAACTTCATTTTTTCTCCATTTATATATCCAGTTTGTTCTGCCCAATTTATTAAAAATGCTACCCTCGTTCTGCAGTGTCCATTTTGTCACATATCAAGTGTCCATATATGTTTGAGTCTGTTTCTGTGCTATCAATTTTTTTCCATCTGTCTGTCTTTGTGCTAGTACTATATAATATTACACACTTTAATTGTATAATAGGTCTTAAAATTTGGCAGTGTAAATTCCCCAACTTAGTTCCTCTTTAAGATTATCTTGACCATTATTGGTCCATTGCCTTTCCATGTACACTAAGAATCAGCTTGTCTATTTTCATAACAAAAGTGCTTGGATTTTTACTTGGAATTGTATATTGAATCTCTAATCCATGAATATGGTATATTCCCTCCATTTGTGTATTTTAAAATTTCCCTCTCTATATATTGTTTTTTTGTGTAGAGATTTGTACAAATCTGAATAACTCATTATCCCTTTTTTCTCCTATTACAGTATACTATTTGGTTTTGATGCATATCACTATTAACTATTTTTTCACAATTACTTTTCTTCTTTTGTTATTTGATCAAAATCATTGATCTTTAAGACAATTTGTGAAATTTGTGTCTATTTGCTATCTTGCTTAGAATATTTCTAATATTTGGTTAAATGCTGAATAACAATGAACACTTTGCTTATTTTTCTGAATATATATGTTAATGTATTTAGATATCCAGCTCATTTTGTGAAAATATTTTTGATAAACTATTGGTACTTTTTACAAATCTTTCTGATTCTTTTTTCTTTTTCTTTTTTACAGAATATAATGTATGACAAAGATAAGTCTTCTCTAAATCTTTAAATGGTATTAAATAAGATGTAAATTCCTTTTCATTTGAAATTTTATATGCTACATTACACTGAAGGAAGATGCAGTTTTGAAATTATGAGCAGTTATTCTGACAAATTCATTCTCTTTGTCTCTCTAACAATACAGAGATTTCTTAAAATTAGAAGATCTGATTTTTATTATGCTGTTTTTAAGTTCTATAAATAGCACTGATTATTGCTTAAATACAATTAGAAGAATATTGTTTACAAATGGGTCTCAAGTAGTAGATTCAAATAAAATTATTATATAAAACATTATTAACTAAAGAATGTTCAGTAAAAACTCCATTTCATCCCTACTCTATTTATCCTTAGAATGTGTGACTAGGTCACCTGGCTCTTCTATAATCTATGTTCTACTTTAGTTTTAGGGAATATTTCAGAATGTTTGTTTTAGAAATAAACCAAAGAAAAATAACTGTTTTCCTGTTTTAAGTATTCAGATTAATAGTTACCTATTTCCTCTGTGTTAGAAGATTGTGGCATTCTGGGCTTTCCAGGGGTCTACTTAAAGATGAGTAATGTAGACATACTTAGTATGCAAACATAAGTGCCTGCTGAATTAAACAAATTTAATTTAAATGAAAGTTCAATGTACATTAAACTCCCATCCATTTAATTATTATCTGTTATATTACCCAATACATTATTTTGCACAGATTCTTTTTACCAGTTAAAATATATTATATTTAATTTTTTTTCTACTTTTCAAATGTTAGCATTTTATTGTACACTAATTCATTAAAATTGGCTCAAGTGTCATCTCTACTATAGAAATTTCAGAGAGTAACTGAACTCAATAGTTTCTTCTTTGTGTCCTAGAATATTACACAAACAAATTTCCCTCTTTTTTTATTTTATTTTTTTAATTAAGGTATTATTGATATACAGTCTCATGAAGGTTTCACATGAAAAAACAATGTGGTTACTACATTTACCCATATTATCAAGTCCCCACTCATACCCCAGTTCAGTCACTGTCCATCAGTTTAGAAATATCACACAGATTCACTGTTTGCCTTCTTTGTACACAAACAAATTTAATGGTACGTACAGACATGCAAAGTGCAAAGGAATAAAAATTAAAATCAAAGTGCATTTAAATCTATTAGTCAAATTAACTAAAAATGTTTCTAGGCTTTATTCAAATGAATTCGAATAAAGAGCAATACTGAAACAATAGAATGATTCTACAGCATATGTTGAGAACATCTGTATACAATTTTCCCAAATTTTTCTATAATTTTAAACCCTTTCTATCAACTTAATTTTCATAAAGCATTAATTGAATTAACAGATTTTGTTTTGCCTTTCTGGTGTCACTTATCTAAGTTCAGATGCCTCACAGATACCTCAATCTCAGCATGTGCAAAATGAACATGTCCTATTCAGATGATTTGTATTTCACTGAATGGCATATTTCATTATATTTCCTAGTCCCTGTAGACCAAGCCAACAATTGACATCACCATTGTCTTACTCCTCCATCTACCCTCGCAGTTGTTTATTACCATGTCTGTCACTTAAACATCATAAACATTCTTAGGAATGTCCACATTCTTGCTTAATGCCACATTATTGAGTCAATGTACTATTTTCGTTAGACTGCATCCCTACAATACATTCATAAGAAATGACAGTGACTCCAAATTCTCCTTGAAATTCATGTATTTCCACAAAGCAATTAGAATGGTCTTTCTGGAATATAAATCTACTTTTGTCAGTGCTTAACCCAATGCCCTTCAGTTTTTTCCTGTTAATTTTAGAATAAAGTCCAAATTTCTATGTTTCCTAATGTTGCCTTATGAATAGTATCCTGCTACCCTGAACTTGCATTTCTTAGAATGAATTTCTTTCATTTCTAGATTTATATCTCCCTCTCCTGATTAACATACCATGATACTATAGCTCTTATCAAAGTATATCATATGTCTGTCTTACTCACTAAAGCATAAGCTCCCTGAGAAAAACAATTGTGCTAATTTCCTTCAGAACTCTAAGCCCAGTACCTCAGAGATTTCCTGTCACTGAATGAATATTACTTACAGGTAACAAATTAGTACCCTACTTACTCCCTTGGCAATTACACTAATCTACCTAAAAGAGAATAGATTATTTGATTTTCCTTAATTAAAACTACTTTTATGTAAAACAGTACAATTCCCTTCATAAAATGTTCTACATTTTATTAAACATGAAGATTTTCACAAAAGAAAATTAACTCATTAAAACCTAGACTTTGACGTCTTTCAGATAATGCTATAAAATAAACATAGAAATATATCAAATTTGTAGTTGGCCTTTGTCATCTATAGTACACAATTTTTAAAAAATGTCTTAACACTTTTATGTGAGGATTAAAAAGGTAGGAAATATATGTAAGAAATTTTGTGCATGTGGGTGTTTGTGTGTGAATGATGCAAACTATATTTAGAACAAAAGCATAATTTGGAGGACATTCCATAGAAAATATTGAGAAAAAGACAAGAAAGCCAAATATTTGAAATGTTTCAATTTCATTTACTTGAAAAGTGAATGTATGTATGTATCACTGTTTCATTTATTCCCCATCCCTCATAAACCAGAAGGTAATAAATCTATTAATTTTAAAAGAAAATATTAGACTTCTGGTATGAATTCCAACATGTAAAGAGATTTGAAATCACCACCACTCCCATCCTTATAATAAGAAAAATACAAGCAACCTGAATATCAACTCCTTTTTTTCAACACATCAGAGATTTGAGTTCACAGGGCAAACTGCCTCCCTGAAATGTGAAAAGGAATGTGAATACAGAAAATCACATCAAACATCTGCTCACCTGCAACAGAAGCTGTTGTAGCAAAAAAACTGGTAGGAAGACTTATTTGGTAATAATGACAAGTTGCTGGAGGCTGGATGTGGACTAGCTTCAGAGTGAGAAACTCCTGGGGACTGAAGTATTAGTGCGGCACCCACATTTTTGTGGGTTTTACCTCCAGAAACACCACCAGGTTCTCATGGTAAGAAAACAATAAAGTTCCCTTCACGGAAATGGTAGAAAAGGGGAAGAGGAACAATGTTGAAATAAGCATAGACCATTCTCCATAACAAAGGCCTACTCTCCAGGGCAAAAGACTTTACCAGAGACTTATCCCACCTAAGGGAAAACACTTACCCAGCTCCAGTGCTCATTAGGCTTCCTATCTTATGAAAGGGTGGGGAATGCTAAGAAAAACTTGAAAAGTTCACAGTCCAGGGATACAGACCTACTAAAGACTGATATATAATTATAAGATTATAAAATACTTCCTCTCCCTCACACTTGACCAACAATATCAACAGGGTTCTAGTATAAAAATGGAATTGTAGCTCAAAGAACTTGAAGATGCAGACTCTGGAGAAGTCCTTAGAGAACCCCAAGGTCAAATAGAGAGACAAAAAGAACACTAGAGGAATGTGAAACCTCTGGAAGATACAGCAACAACAAACATTAAAAACAGTCCAACTCCTGGCTAGATTAACATAACCTCACAATAAAGACTTGTACCTCAGTCCCTATTATCCAATAAATCATGGTTAACACTCAACAAATAATTACAAGGCATTAAGTAAGGTAGGAAAAAACAGCCTGAAGATAAAAGGTAAACATCAGAAACAGACTCCAATAGTTTTAAAAAGCATACTTGATATGCTAAGAGAAGGGATAAAATGTTCAATTAAAACTAGTAAAGGAAAAAGGGGGAAGAAATAAACCATGAGCAATTGCAAAGAATAGAAAATAATTAAAAGCATAGAATATATTAATAAAACTACAACAATAATTGTTCTATATGTGAATGGCCCAAATACACAAAGGACTTAGATTGTCTTGGTATATATTAAAGAAAATAAAACAACAAAACCAATAATAGCTGTCAACAGGATATCCACTTTAAGTAGGAAGATTCAAATAGGATAAAAGTAAAGGAATGAAGAAAGATACATTTTACTAACACTTAAAATCTAGAGTAGCTGTGTTAGTTTTGAACAAAGCAGACTTCACAACAAAGAAAATCATCAGGGATTAAAAGGCGTACTGCCTAATGATAAAGGGATCAATTATATGAGAAGACAAAACAATGCTAAATGCTTGGTACCTAACAAGAAAGGATCAAAATGCATGAAGCAAAAATGGATAAAATTTAAAGGAGAAATAAACAAATCCACTATTATAGTTTAGACTTCAACACCCCTCTAATAGTAATTGATCAACCAAAAAGGCATAAAACCAATAAGGATAAAATTGACCTAGCTGGCGTTATCATTACACTTGGTCTACTTCACACTTACAGAATATTCCATTAAACAATAGCAGTATATACATTCTTCTCAAGCTCACATGGAAAATTCACCACTATAGATGACATTATAAGCCATGAAACACACTTTAGCAAATGTAAAAGAAGTTATACAACCTATGTTCTCAGACTGCAATGGAATGAATAGGACTATATCTATTAAACAACAGAAAAAATATTAACATTAAAAAAACATTATTGTACAAATGATTCACTGGAGAATTCAACCAAAAATTTAAAGAAGAATGTTAGCTGAGAAGATCTAAAAGAAACAGTGCTCCAGTAGTAAAGACTACCCCTAATGCACAGATATATTTTTATTAAGGTACCATTGATATACAATCTTATGCTCAGGTTTTACATGAGCACCACTGTGGTTACTACATTCCCCCCTATTATCAAGTCCCCACCACATACCCCATTACATTCACTGTCCATCAGCATAGTGAGATGCTATAGAGTCACTACTTGTCTTCTCTGTGCTATACTTCCTTCCCTGTGTTCCCCCTTTATTATGTGTGCTAATCATAATGCCCCTTAATCCCCTTCCCCCTCCCTACCCACCTGCCCTCTGCAGTCCCTTTCCCTTTGGTAACTGTTAGTCCATTCTTGGGTTCTGTGAATCTGCTGCTGTTTTTTTCCCTCAGTTGTTGCTTTGTTGTTATACTTCACAGATAAGTGAAATCATTTGGTACTTGTCTTTCTCCTTCTGGCTTGCTTCACTGAGCATAATACCCTCTAGGTCCATCCATTTCTTGCAAATGGTAAGATTTGTTTTCTTCTTATGGCTGAATAATATTCCATTGTGTATATGTACCACCTCTTCTTTATCCATTCATCTACTGATGGACACTTAGGTTACTTCCATTTCTTGGCTATTGTAAATAGTGTTGCAATAAACATAGGGGTGCATATGTGTTTTTGAATCTGAGAACTTTTCTTTGGGTAAATTCCTAGGAGTGGAATTCCCAGGTCAAATGGTATTTCTATTTTTAGTTTTTTGAGGAACTCCATATTGCTTTCCACAATCGTTGAAGTAATTTACATTCCCACCAACAGTGTAGGGGGGTCCCACTTTCTCCGCATCCTCACCAGCATTTGTTGTTGATTGTCTTTTGGATGTTGGT
>JAVSCE010017750.1:0-12818 GCA_032199065.1 Smutsia gigantea | reverse complement strand
AAATCATTGCTTGCCAAGGACTGTGGCCCAAACCCACAGAAGTATTAATAGGGTAAGTTTTTATGTATCATTTGTTTATTTATCCATTTAGTAAATACTTCTCAAATGTTCCTTATATACCTAGTAGTATATTAGTTGTGGAAATACAGTGATGAGCAGAGCTGAGCCCCTGTCCTCATGGGCACACGCCTTACAGGGAGCCGGTACCGGAGCAAACAGTCACCTGCAGGCTGAATACTGTCACCTGGGAGGCACGAGGTGCCACAGAAGAACGCGGGAGGCTCCCAGCTCGGCGGGCAGTGGGGAGGCCTCCTGGAGGCAGTCACCTGAAAGATGAGAAGAGGTTACTAAGCAAACTAAGCAAAGATGTGGGGGTGCTGGGGGGGGAAGGGAAGGGTGCCGCCCCCTGGGAGAAGCGACCTCAGCATTGGGAGAGAGTAAGAGGCGTTCATGGAACTGAAAATGGGCGTGGGAGCGGGGGCGGGGAGGACCGGAGAGGCAGCGGGCACTGGGGACGGCCCTGCCTTGATCCTGCGGGCTGCGGGGGGCTATTAGAGGGTCTCGGAGGGGTGACATCGGGTTATGTTGCAGAAAAATCACTCTGACTACACACTTGTGAAAAGATTGGAGACAGAGAGATTGATCAGGACAACATTGCATAATCTGGGCAAGAAATGGTGGTGGTTTTTGAGCCCGTGGAGCTGCAGTGGGGATGGGTGAGCAGGAAAAGATCGAGATGTTTAAGAGGCTGAAGAAATTCGGCAATTGGCCTCTTGTGAGAGGCGAGAGAGAAGGGAATCGAGGGTGATGGCCCTTTTTATCTTGGGCCGTTGGGGGCAGGGGGTTCTTTACTGAAATGGGGAGCGCCAGAGGAGAAGCAGAGCGTTCCTGTAGCCGTCGGGGAGATGGTGAACAGTTATATTCCACAGGGAGGTGTGTGTGACATCCTGCGGGGAGGCTTTTCGATGTACACAGTGCCAGCTGCCTCTGGCACTCAGAAGAGAGAGACTCTGCACATTTGTACTTGGGAGTCATCGGCGTATAAACAGTCCTTGAACCCTGGAGGTGGGTGGGTTTACAAAGCAAGAGTGTATAGAAAAGGCGAGCTCAGAGCAGAATCCGGAGGAACCTCAACAGCGATGCCGTCACAACACACAGAGCAAAATGAAAAGCAGTTCTTAGGAGGAAGGCCAGGAGAGCGTGGCTTCGGAAAGGGGAACATAGTCATCCGTCGTGATGCTGCTGAGAAGCCCCATAAGAGGAAGCCTGGAAAATACTGGTCGGGCTTGGTGACATGGGGTCACTGCTCATCAGAGGCAGACAGGTGCAGTCTCAGTGGGTGATGGGCGTGGGCGTGGGCGTGAGGTTACGGTGGGCGGAGGAGTTGAGTGCCGGGAAGCGGCGGCAGGCTGTGCGGGCAGCTGGATTCCCCACCGTCGGGCCCTGGGGTGGACACTTCTTGTGTATTATCTCTGACCCTCTCAGCAGCCTTGCTGGTGGGTGTGACGACTCCAATGCGGATGGAGAAACCAAGACCCCGAGACACTAGGACATTTGCACATGACTATATGGCTAGTAAATAAATGACAGAGTCAGGATTTGAACCCAGGCTCCGACGGACTCCAAAGTCCAGGCTTTTTGCTCTACACTTCCTAGACTGTAAGCTTCCCGGCGGCAGGAAGCATCTTAACACCTCAGCCTTGGTATTTGGTGCCTGCGCAGAATTGGACCTCAAGAAATGCTAGGTGTGTGCGTGAGCGAGGAGGTGAGCAGTTGGTGTTCAGAGGCTTGCTGACACCGTGTCCGAAGGGAAAAAGCACTACCGCCCAGAGAGGGGGAAAAAAAGAGGCAAATGGAGGGAAGGTTTGTCGATCAAGAGATGCTCGTGTTGGACGGGTAAACCCGGATGTCTCCTCCGACTCCTGCTTGTGACCAGGGTGCCAGACACCCGGCCATGGCACGGAGAGTCAGCGCGCGTTCCCCGTCGGCTGTGGGGCCAGCCTCAGGCTCCAGTCCCGGCAGGGAGCGGCCCAAAACTCCAGAGGAGGAACTGCAGGGGGAGGCACTGAGGAAGCAAAATCCATGTGGGAGGCGAGCAGAGCCCCCACCACCAAGTGACATTTAGCTTGTTTCCTTTTCAGAATCTGAGGCTGGGGCTTCTCTCCAGACCTTTCTTCAGAATGTCAAGGGGTGTGCGTGGGCATGAGGGTGTGTGGGGACCAGGCTGGACTTCGGCGGCCTGAGGAGCTCGCACACCACCCAGTGTGGCCTTGGGGCCCGGGCACGTGTCTGCCGGGCACCCTCTCTCCTTTGCCTGGGACAGATGAGTGAGTCAGGAACACGGCCTCCATGTGGAGGGTGGTTCCAGATGTGGGGGAGGTGGGAAAGTCTGGTGGACAGTGTGTTTTGTTTTTCTTGACCCGGGATCCAATTCCTCTCCCAACCCCTCTGAAGAGCGGAGAGGGCAGTCTCCTCCTCCCAGCCTTTAAAAGCCACTGCACGTCACCTGGCACTTCATCAGAGCCTCTTGCCCCGGCCTCCACGGCTCTTCCCGTCTCTGTTCAGCAGGTCTGCAGGTTCATGTCTTCCCTCTCCCACCACCACCACCAGCCCACACACTCTCTGGGTGGCAGAGCGTGAGGCCTTGTGAGCCAGTGTGGGGCCATCCCTGCAGTCCACAGGGAGGCCCGAGGACAGTGGCCTGTCACCCTCTGTATTCCTCACCAGAGATGCCCCTGCTGCAGCCCGTCCCCACCGTGCGCACACACTACCTGCCACCCACTTGTGAAGGCGACACGCTGGGGGAGAGAAGCGGGTGGTGGGCGAGCAGACAGCCCCTGGGGCCACAGAACCTGTCCTCTTCATGCTCAGACGGAGTGAGGCATGCTGAGGAATTCAGTTGTGCGGGCCTTCCCCTGCCCACTCGTCCTTCCTCCATCCGGGAAATACTCACCAGACACCTGTCAGGTCTGAGAGGTTCAGCACGGTGTGAGAGAAAGGAGGTCCCTGCTCTCAGGGGCTTCCATTCCGATGGGGAGAGGGACAGAACCTTGAACTTGAAGCCACTTGCCCAGGGCTAGCGGATATCAGAGCCGGAAGGCAGGTCTGGGCCTCCCACAGGGACCCTCCCGAGGGCCCATGCGGGTCTGTCCCGGCTTCCTGGGAGCCCAGCACCCAGGTCTGTTCTTCTCTGCAGATGGGAAAGTTCAGAGGTGTGAAACTGGGTTTTAGTGTCTGTCAGCACCAGTGTTGTGGAAGTACAAGCAGCTTCTGACCAGTCCAGACTAAGCCGTATTTTTTTTATGGTAAAAAAGAGACATAACAGATTCAGTCACATAGATGTGCAGTTGTCACCACCATCCATCCACAGAACTTTGCATCTTCCCAAAGGGAAACTCTGTCCCTGTCTCCCCCTCTCTCCTCCCTAAGCCCCTATGAGGAATTCTTAGCATTTGTGTCATGGGCCCCTTGGAAAGTCGGGGGAAACCTGTACAGCCTTCCTCAGAATACTGTCTCTGAACACATGAGGTAAAGTAGGTAAGATCATGAACAGAAGCTTTAAATACAGACATAGAAGTAGTCTTTAAAAAATTGTAATATATGTGTGAGCCTCTGTTAGTTGGTTAGCAAGCTCAAGCAGTGGTCGAATATCTGCTGTATTTTGCAGGAGTGGTTTGCGTAAGTGTTTCAAGGTAACTGCAGCCCTTCTAACGTGGTCTGGAAACATCTGTGCTGTCTATCAATGAGCAAGTCACAGGCCAGCTAAAGGGCCGGTTTGGTCCTTATGTTCCCCTTGGAGGAGCTGCTAAATTTCAGTTGGAGGCTGGGGACAGTCCCTCTCCAAGTGCGCTGGCTTCCTGAATCCTGCCCCTGGACAGACAGCCAGACTCCAGGTTAAGCGCTGTTTGCCCCCGCCTTTCCTGCCTGGAGAGTCGGGCGTGGGGCCAGGGGCCAGGAGTGGGCCGACACGCAGGACAAGGCAGAAGCTGTCTGCAAGCGTGTGCCCCCGAGGAGGGCAGGCAGGAGCATCACGGGAACGTGGCCAGCGGGGACCAGGTGCCCCGCCCTCTCCAGGCTGCCAGTGTGCTCTCTGGGGTGGGCGGGGCCGGTGCCCCCGGGAAGTGTGCCTTCTGGCAGCTTCCCCGCCCCCCTTCCACCCCGTTGTCCAAAGGCTCGGTGCAGAAGGGAGCCATATGGTCCTTTGTGGACACGTTTTCCCCAGTACAGTATCGTCCAGGCGTGAATGTGGGGCCTGGCTCCCCAGTGTCAGCTGTCCCTCCCCTCCCCCACGGCCAGCCCGGAGAGCAGGGAGCCCTGCAGAGTGGGGTGAGCGAGGAGTCTTTGAGTAACACCCACCCACCCACCCACACACCCACACACACCCACACACACACCCACACCCACACCCACACACACACACACACACACACACACAAAACTGTTGAAGTCAAATGTCTCAAAGTCAGATCCCTTTTTAGTATGAATTTGCTGTGTCTCATTCTGAGCACTAATTCCAATTTAATTGCAAGTGGCCTGAAGCCTCTTCAATAGGAGTAACAAATGGTTTGATTTTGTAAACTTCATCAGACTGCATTTTAAATGCGACACAGTAGCCCAACTCGAATGCCAATGAAGCACTGGAGTAGCTCTCTGTTTACTAATTATCCGTTTTTACTCCAAGCCACGCTGGCTGGCTTGTCTGATTAAATCGGATTTGTGGGATAGAGAACAGCTAGCAGAGTTTTCTCTATAGTAAACGAGATTGAAACTATGGGCCGCCTGGCTGCACACTGTAAATTATATTTCCTTTTAAAGGGGACGTGTCTCTTTTATCTCTCTGTGGTCCCTCCTGCATATTAAACTTTACGGTACAGAAATGGGCCCGGCTGCTTCTAAACCCAGCCTCGCCCTCCGCCTGGCAGCCAGCTCACTTCTGCTAACTTGCCACCTTCCTCTCCCAAGCGCTGGGAAGGAAATTGGGAGCTATATCCCCATGCCGCCTCCCCCATACTCCTTCCCTTTCCTTTCCCACCCCTTTATTCTGGGGATGGTGTTCATTATCCCATTATTCTGAAAGGCACCTGTGATGATAGGAGTCTTAGAATCCACACTGAATTGGCTAAAGAAAAGTTCTAAAATAAAACTTAACTGCACATGGACCGGAGCCTGGCCTTTCGGAGAGACGTGAGAGGTGGTGTCAGGCCGGGTGGGCCTAAATTCACAGTGACAGTGTGGAGTGAAAAAAGAGAGTCAGTTTCTGGAAAATTAGATTTGTTCATTTGGTCCAACCCCGACTGACATCCTGTCCAATGACCAGACGGAAACTGAGGTCACCTGGTTCCTACCTGTGGCCTCGCAGAGAGGGCATGGTGCAGGTGCTCCTGGAGTGGACACTGGCGGCCCAGGGCCCACAGTTGACACCCAGGTTGGAGCAAGTGCGTCCTTCCCTAGGGAGCCTGGGGGTCTGGCCTAGAGCTCCTGGGCGCTCTGTAGTTTATAGTCCTCTGCCCTTAGGAAAGCCACCTCTGCCCTTCGTCCTTCCTATGCATGCACACTACATAAAACAGGGCAGAGCAGCCCAGAGTGAGGTGCAAGCAGGCTGTGCTGTGGCTGGGACTTTTAACTCCGTGAGCTGGACCTGTCTGCCCTTGCTCCGGGTATCTACCTTTGTGCGGGAGCTTTTTCTATTTTAATTTGCTTCTGAATGTCCTGCAAAATTAACGGTGTGCGCACTTCCCCCTTCTGGGCCATTGTGTGCGGTACAGTATGGGAAGGCCTCTGATAGCCTGGTTACCGTGGGAATGAATGGCCACCAAGCTCTCAGGCTCCAAGCCCTCCTTTTAATTGTTGACAGTAAAAAGCGTTTAAATGCTGCTTAATTTGTAATCATCTTCTGGGGGGGAGAGGAGTGGAACCATTAAAATGTCAGTAAAATGAATACGTCCTCTTTTTTGGCTCAGTTTTGTT
The DNA here is from genome assembly GCA_032199065.1 of Smutsia gigantea. Classification (NCBI taxonomy): domain Eukaryota; kingdom Metazoa; phylum Chordata; class Mammalia; order Pholidota; family Manidae; genus Smutsia; species Smutsia gigantea. The sequence continues at coordinate 6,851 of JAVSCE010017750.1, read as the reverse complement.
TATTTATATGGGGTAGTTTTTCTTTTCATCACGCAGTGTTTGTCAGATATTGAAAAAGCTCTGCAACAATCAGTATTTCATTTTATTCTGAATTTTGTCTCTCCACCCAACCCTGTGCCCCTCTTCACCCCACGCTGTCTCCTGGGTCTTTGTCCTGCCTCTGTCTGTCCTTAGCTCCCTCCTCTTCTGCTGACCCGCCTCCTGTCTCCCCCTCGCCACGTCTCTGGAATATATTGGGGTTACAGGATACTTTAAATATGACCCAGCTGAATGGCTTTTTTCCCCCAAAGACGTCTGGGAGCCAGTTCCTCCCCAGAAAACTCAACGGCGACTTTCGTAGAGACTGGCTCTAGGGAGAACACCTTGGATCCTCGATGAGTGCGAGTGGGAGCAGACCTGCAGGAACTCAGACAGGACCAGTGGTGGTCTGGTCTGCGGCGGACCCTCGCGTCCTCCGTGAAGCTCCAGACACACTGCTCAGGACACCAGGGCGTACGATGCATTGCGCGCTGGATTCAGAGGTCTGGCGCTCCAGCTCCCCCTCCGCGTGGGTCTGTCAGCTCTTGTCTTTCACACCTGCCCCCGTCTCTCCCTCAGCCACCCCGGCCCGGCCCTGGGAGGCCTGCAGGTGCCCCCAGGCCCAGCGCGTCAGGAGATGCCCTTCTGAGTGTGCGGCCGGGTCTGGCAGGCACTAAGCAGGAAGCTAAGAGGAAGGGCCTAGTGGGATCTGCCGAGCCTTGCTTCCCCATTGAAAGACCCCTGTCCCACGGGGCTGCTTGAGAAGAGTTCAGACTGACAGGCTAGCCTTGGCCCTCACTGGTGCTCCGTCAGGGCTAGACAGACCTTTGCCTCGCCTGGGATGGTCCCGCTGGGAACCTAAGCCAGTGGCTCCCACTGAGGCCTCAGGATCCTCTTTAACCTAAAGGCTGTTGTGTCAGACTTTGAAGGAGAAGCGCTTGAAGTCACCTCAGTGGCGGGAAGGACCTTCAGTCTCCCAGTGTCCGCTGCAGTAGGCCTCGAAGCATTGAATGTTAGAGGAGGGGAACCCGTCGGGGCCACTGGTTTCCACCTTCATGTTTCCAATGAGGAAACTAGGCCCGGAGAGGTCTAGTAACCGGCCCAGAGGTGCCGAGCAAGTGAGTCGCTGAGCCAGGACTTAGGATGGGCCTTCCAGCCAGACTCCCCGCTTTTTGCTCTTCCTTCCCCCTTCAACCGGGAGTCCGCAGTGAAGTCACTGCCAGGGGTGAGCCAGAGGACGGGTGGGGTGACCGCCCTAGCCTCTCCTTTGCCACCACACCCTTCAGGGCTCCTGCCCGGAAGCCTCCAGGACAAGGGAGTTGGAGAGTGAGGGCCCCTGGCTGCTCACAGGGCAGCGTGCACACAGCCTTGCAGGGAGCTGCAGGCCTCCCGCAGAGGACGCCGAGCCACATGCGTGCCAGGCAGACCGTGCGAGGAAGGAGCCTGTCGTAGCTCCTGTGGTGTTTGCTACCCACCTACCCCCAAAAGCGGCACGTGTCTGGCTTCTGGAATCCAGGGTAGATGAGCCTGTGGCTCTCCTTTGACCTTTATCTGCACAGATGTGGTGTATGGAATTGAGGAAGGTTGCTCTCTGCATCTTGGGAGGAGAAGCTGGGCATGGGCCCCTCAGGGCAGCACCTTGCCCGCCTGCCCCATCCCCCAGTGCGTCTCCTCCCAGACCGGGCCTGTCCTAAAGGCACCTATTCCTCTGCCAACGTGGGCAGGACCCAAGAGACGCTCCTGATGCCCCAGGCTGGGCCGGGCCAGGCAACTGCAGGCCGCCCGGTACTCCCCGGGCTGTTGAAGTGGGTCCAGTTTTTCAATCGTGGGCCAATTAGCTTCACAAATGGGGGCCCCCGTGGTGCCAGGGCACATTTGTTACGGGCCTGCGCACTGGCGGGGCCCTATTGTCCTGCCTCCCGCCCCCATGTGCGCCCGTTGTCCTCGCCCCCAGCGGGGGCTGCTTACGGCTGATTTATATGGGCAGGCATCCTGCGGGCTCTGGGCCGCGCCCCCACAGCTGGCGGACGTGCTTAAGGCCGGGGACCCCCTGACCTTTGCCCAGTCCTGCTGTCATTTTGAAAGTCACAGACCAGAGGCCTGCATACTTCTCCAGATTTGCTTCCCACCCATCCCCACCCCCTTACTGCACACTGTCCTTCCTCCCCTTGCTGTTGTGGTGGGCGTTTGGATTCGTCTGGAATGTCTGTAGGAGTCGGGACCTGGACGGAAGGGGCTGCAGGTTCCAGGAGAGGTGCCTGGTCTCTTCTGCTGTGGGGAGGTCTGCACCTGCCCCTAGGATGGCACTGCCAGGGGGCCAGGACTTGGTTTGATCTCTTGAAGATGAGTTTGCCCTTGGTACCTTTTCTTCCAGGGGCCCATCCGCCCTAGAAGGGTGGCCCAGCACGAGGTATTTCGATCAGGGAGGCAGTCGTATACCCAGGCAGCAAAGCACAGATCTGGCCCCATCGTAACCCATGGACGTCATGTTGCAAACCAAACTCTCCTTTCCTCCTTTCTGTCTTCTTTCCTTTTCTCTCCATCCCTTTTCTTGTCCCCCTCCTGCAGCATCTCCCCCCTCTTCAGCTCGTTTGTTGGAGTGATTGACAAAATTAGTAAATCCATTCATGTTACTTTTATTGTGCAGGTCTCAATAAATCCCCCGTGTCCGGGGTGCACCTTAATGAGCTAGTGAGCTGACAAATTTGTTTACTGTAGCTGGAGGTGCTGAGTAATGAAATGCACTTGGTGTCTGCAGCTCACTGCTAAACAAATACACAGTTTTCTGGGAGCCAGCATTGCCAGCGGCTGCCTGAAGATGTGGCCACATTCCCCAAGAGACTGAGGGGTGTGCGCGCATGTGTTTGTGTGTGTGTGTACACACGTGCACGCACATGGGTGTGTGCTTTGAGACGTGCACTCACCCATCCATGGCTTAGTTTTAAAACAAATTTGAACAAGCTGCTCCGCCTCCTCTGCTTTTTGGTTATTCACTGAGAACGTTTTTCTCTCTGGACTATGATATGAAACCATAATATTCCCCTTTCCCTTGTGGAAATGGAAGGCTGTGTATTTATTTATCTATTTGAATATTCCAAGATTGCAAGCAGACAGAAACAGGTAGGGAGGGCTGGATAAGGAGGCTAGAGTTGACCAGGCTGAAACTGACAGGCAGGTTGGCTGCCAAGACGTTTAGCTCCTGGCTTGGTTTGGGAAGATGTAACTGAGCAGATGATTAAAGGTGCTCCAGCAGCAGGTCACTCTGTATGCAGGAGACAAGCACCCATGCACAGGCTTGTTTCTAACTTGGTTTTCTGCGAGCCTTCCAAGATGTTTTCTCAGCCTTCTGTGCCCCTCCTGGGATGGAGGCTGTAGGCCAGAGAGGAAACAGTGGGGCTGGTCTCCCACTCACAGCAGCTGTCTCTCCCGGGGGCCAGTGGGTCGATCCTTCCTTGGGCTGTGTAGACTGGGCCCCCTCTCTGCATGTCCCTAGCCTTCTAAAGACAGCTGGGAGTCGAGCTCATCCCAAATGATCCTGCAGCTTAGGCCCGAGAGGGCAGCTAGAGAGGAAGCTTTTGGCCCTTTTCCCAGTAGATCCATTGAACAGGAACCAAGCCCTAAGTGATGGCACGGGGGGTGGGGAGTCAGGAGGCACCCCTGCCGATGTCATGGGCTGGCATTTGTTGCGTTTCTGTCTGCTCCCCCCACCACCCTGGCCTTCTCCATCCTCTTAAGATGCAGGCAGAGCCTTCCTCCTCTGCTGTGAGTCTGCCTTGGGCTGCTTCTCTTTTTCTCGTGCAGGGTGCAGCTGTACTGTATTCCTTAACCGACCTCGTGAGGAGGTGGGAGAAAGGTGGGGAAGGGGGGCGGTGACCATCTCCGCAACCGTTTCGGTGTGCGGCTGCCAGGCCTGCCAGGGGCTGGAGGTGGCGCTCTGGGGCCAGCGGAAGTAGAAAGATGAGTCTGAAGGATTTGGGGCTGGGGTGGAAAGAGGGAGATGGTCCCAGATTAAATCAAGGTTTTCATACCCCCCTAAACTTAATGTTTCCTTTCTCTGGTAGGGGACGGGAGGCAGCTCCTCCTTGGCCCGATGAGGTTAGGTAGGGCTGGACATGAGAAACCCATCTGTGGTCCGTGTGTGTGGCAGCCGTGCACATGCTGTAGCACATGCCTGGGTGGCAGTCTTGGCCAGTTTACCAAAAACAGCCAGAGTATATTTAGATCCCTCTGCACTTCTGATTAAGAACCTGCTTATAGCTGGAGATAATAAGAGCCTTGCTCCGGGAAGGTGTAGCACCTGACCGTCTTCTCCAGCTGTGTGCCCTCCGATCCCGTTCCTGCCTTTCTATTAAAGAGCAAATTGGTAGGGAAATGGCACAGGTGTAAACACGAGGGTTTTTGTGTCTCATAATTTCAGACCCAGTCATCACCTGGCTGTAATAAATATCCTGGATCTATGTCACCACTCCCGCCTCCTCTTCCACCCTGGCCTTGGCTTTCTCCCATTTGGGGGCTAAAATTAAACTCGTATTAAATTTGGGAGTCGGTGAGTCGCACATGCCCTGCAGCCGGAACTGGCTGTGCTGCCCCTGGGTGGGGGTCGGGGTGGGGTGGGCCACCCTCTCCAGAGGTAGGACCAACGCAAGCCGAGGCTGGGGTATTGGCACGGGCCCTGCCCACATTGCCTCGGTCCATGCTTTTCATTCAGCCTTGCCACACACACTCCCTCCTCCCAGTCAGATTCCCTTCAGACAGACACCCTGCGAGCACAGCCTAACCCTGGGCCCCTTCTGAAGAGGGGAATTTTTTGACCTGCTCAATTATTTCCTTGGGCCAAGGCTGATGTATGTGTCTGATTAACATTGACATTCACAGATTAATAGAAAACAGTACACTTGTAGGATTTACATACACAAACACACTCGTCAGTTGCCACATAATAGCACCGTGAGGCTGATGGTGGACAGGGCAGGCTAGCTCTTCAGGCTAAGGACAGCAGCTGCGTGGCGCAGGCCACCAAGCTGGGGGTGGGAGGGCTGCACTGCTGGGCCAGAACTGGGGTCTTGGCTTCTGAGCCACAGAGCTCGGACATGCAGTAAGAACTGGGGGTCCTCTGTAGCCCACCAGACAGACATGAGAAGTCCCAGTGAGATCAGCTCCCTGTTGGTCATTTGGCGTTACTCATTTCCAAGGCAAGTCCTGTTGGAAGCTCTGAGTAATGGCTTCATTTGGCCCGAGCGTCCCCCAGTTCTGGCTGCCTGCGTCTCTGTACCGTGACTCCCCTGCCCCGTGTCTCCCCCCCCGCCCTTTGTGATCGCCCCACAGCTCCTTATTTATTCTTTAATGCACCGTGCAGTCAGTGAGTGCCCGCTCTGTGTCAGGCCCTGTGCGCTCTGGTGGGGAACACAGACATGAAGAGAACAGTTCCTGCTTCAGAGGGCTTACCATCTAGTAGGCAGAGCTGAACACCAAAAATACATGCTACAAAGAGCTTTGTGTGCTGTAATGGTGAGGGCTCGGAGGAAGGAGATGTTCTTGGCGCTGACTCCTACATGGTGCAGCCCATCCAAGATGTCAGCTTCCTGGAGGGGGCACCCCAGGGCGAGGCAATGATTTCGGCTCGTGTATTGTACAGGGCTGCCATGGTCTCTGCAGGAGGATGCCCAGCTGAGGGAATGGGGGCTGGAATCCAGCCGGCTTTGCTCGCCAGAGCTGTGCGCCCGGGCGAGGATCTGTGTCTGCCCAGGGGAAGAGGCATGATTTTCTGACTCAGACAAAGGCGGCTGGGCTGGCACGTACCGCTTTATAGCAACAGGGCCCCTTCCTGTGGGTGTCTCATCTGATGCTCCCGCCGTGGCTTGAGGATGCATGGACCCTAGGGAAGTTCAGTGCCTTGCTCTGGGTGCCAGGGATGGAAGTGGCAGAACCAGGACCCTGGGCTGCTTCCGTCTCCCTTGCATCATCCAGACCATGTGGTTTTTGAAGGCCTTTGCAACCAGTGGCAGGTCCTGCCCTGTCCCCAGTGGTATGAGGCATGAAGTCTGAGTCTCTGCAGCAGAGGCATGAGCGGCGAGTATCCCTGGGGCCCCCAGGCCCTGCTGCACATCTCGCTGCAGCTAATGAATTGCTAATACAATTTTCTAGATAATTTTATTTCCATAGTCCCACATTTTAATGTGTTTCCAAAAGCTAGTATTTATTTGCTTCATCTCCGAGTGTAATAGACTCAGACTCATCATACACGCAAACAGTCAGCTAGGCAGAAACTACACCAAATCGTTTAATAGCTCATATCTAGTCCCGAGATTTTTAACTCGCGCGGGCCAGCAGCTTTTCTGCGTCTCACCCACGTCTCCCTCCGCCCTTGTCCTTTCTTTATTTTTGCAAATATTTTTCCATCCCCTCAGCCGCTGTCGGTCTCCAAACGGAAGAATGGGGGAGAGGGGGCAGGGCCCCAGAGCTGCCCTCTCCGTCTGTGCCTTGGCCCGCGTCTCAGGCCAGGTGGAGCCCCATGCTTGTGGGATGTCCCGGGGCAGTGAGAGGACCATGCACAGAAAGCGTGCGTTTCCTTTCCACGTGGTGATGCTCTGACTTCAAACAGGGCACCACGGGCACCATGCTTCCCAGCTTGTGCTCAGGCCACGCCACAGCCGGCCACCCACCCCCACCCGGCCTCGTGTCTCCACCTCAGCTGTTGTCCTTACAGCCCCTACCCTCGTCCGCTCCCCACCTGCAGAGGTAGCGTGGGGGCCATCAGCTCTGTCCCCGTGGGCAGCCCAAGCTGCCCTCAGGGTGTCACCCTTTTAGGCAGGTTGCATGGTACCTGGCACTGC
>JAVSCE010017748.1:0-44959 GCA_032199065.1 Smutsia gigantea | reverse complement strand
GGATGCCTTTCTGTTCTATTGATGGTGTCCTTTGCAGTACAGAAACTTTTAGTTTGATGTAGTCCCGTGAGTACATTTTTGCTTTTGTTTCCCTTGCTTGAGGAGATGCATTCAGGAAGAAGTTGCTCATGCTTATATTCAGGAGATATTCACCTATGTTGTCTTCTAAGAGTTTTATATTTCATGACTTATGTTCAGGTCCTTGATCCATTTCGAGTTCACTTTTGTGTATGGAGTTAAACAATAATCCAGTTTCATTCTCTTGCATGTAGCTGTCCAGTTTTGCCAACACCAGCTGTTGAAGAGGCTATCATTTCCCCATTGTATGTCCATGGCTCCTTTATCATATATTAATTACCATATGTGGTTGGGTTTATATGAGGGCTCTCTAGTCTGTTCCATTGGTCTATGGGTCTGTTCTTGTGCCAATACCAAATTGTCTTGAGTACTGTGGCTTTGTAGTAGAGCTTGAAGGTGGGGAGCATAATCCCCACAGCTTTATTCTTCCTTCTCAGGATTGCTTTGGCTATTCGGGGTGTTTTTTGCTTTTATGAATTTTAGAACTATTTTCTCTAATTCGTTGAAGAATGCTGTTGGTATTTTGATAGGAATTGCATTGAATCTGTAGATTGCTTTAGGCAGGATGGCCATTTTGACAATATTAATTCTTCCGATCCATGACCACAGGATGTGTTTCCTTTGTTAGTGTCCCCTTTAATTTCTCTTAGTAGTGTCTTGTAGTTTTCAGAGTATTGGTCTTTCACTTCCTTGGTTAGGTTTATTCCTAGGTATTTTATTCTTTTTGATGCAAGTGAGAATGAAATTGTTTTCCTGATTTCTCTCTCTGCTAGTTCATTGTTAGTGTATAGGAATGCCACAGATTTCTGTCTATTAATTTTGTACCCTGTAACTTTGCTGAATTCAGGTATTAGATCTGGTACTTTTGGAGTGGAGTCTTTAGAGCTTTTTATGTATAATATCATGTCATCTGCAAAGAGGGACAGTTTAACTTCTTCCTTGCCAGCCTGGATGCCTTTTATTTCTTTGTGTTATCTGATTGCTGTGGCTAGGACATCCAGTACTATGTTGAATAGAAGTGGGGAGAGTGGGCATCCCTGTCTTGTTCCCGATCTTAGATGAAAAGCTTTCAGCTTCTCGCCATTAAGTATGATCTTAGCTGTGGGTTTGTCATATATGGCCTTTATTATGTGGGAGTACTTGCCCCCTATACACATTTTGTTGAGAGTTTTTATCATGAATGGATGTTGAATTTTGTCGAATGCTTTTTCAGCATCTATGGAGATGATCATGTGGTTTTTGTTCTTCTTTTTGTTGATGTGGTAGATGATGTTGATGGATTTTCGAGTGTTGTACCATCCTTGCATCCCTGAGATGAATGCCACTTGATCATGGTGTATGATCCTCTTGATGTGTTTTTGAATTCGGTTTGCTAATATTTTATTGAGTATTTTTGCATCTATGTTCATCAGGAATATTGGTCTGTAATTTTCTTTTTTTGTGGTGTCTTTGCCTGGTTTTGGTATTACAGTCATGCTGGCCTCATAGAATGAGTTTGGAAGTATTCCCTCTTCTTCTACTCTTTGGAAAACTTTAAGGAGGATGGGTATTAGGTCTTCAATAAATGTTTTATAAAATTCAGCAGTGAAGCCATCTGGTGCAGGTGTTTTTGTTCTTACATAGGTTTTTGATTACCGGTTCAATTTCGTTGCTGGTCATTGGTCTGTTCAGGTTTTCTGTTTCTTTCTGGGTCAGCCTTGGAAGGTTGCCTTTTTCTAGAAAGTTGTCCGTTTCTTCTAGGTTATCCAGTTTGTTACCATACACTTTTTCATAGTATTCTCTCATAGTTCTTTGTATTTCTGTGGTGTCTGTCATGATTTTCCCTTCTCATTTCTGATTCTGTTTATGTGAGTAGACTGTCTTTTTTCTTGGTAAGTCTGGCTAGGGGTTTATCTATTTTGTTTATTTTCTCAAAGAACCAGCTCCTGCTTTCATTGATTCTTTCTATTGTTTTATTCTTCTCGATTTTATTTATTTATGATCTAATCTTTATTATGTCCCTCGTTCTACTGACTTTAGGCTTCATTTGTTCTTCCTTTTCTAGTTTCGTTAATTGTGAGTTTAGAATGCTCATATGGGATTGTTCTTCTTTCCTGAGGTAGGCCTGTATTGCAATATACTTTCCTCTTAACACGGCCTTTGCTGCGTCCCACAGATTTTGCGGTGTTTAATTATTGTTGTCATTTGTCTCCATATATTGCTTGATCTCTGTATTTATTTGGTCATTGATCTATTGGTTATTTAGGAGCTTGTGGTGAAGCCTCCATGTGTTTGTGGGATTTTTCTTTTTCTTTGTGTAATTTATTTCTAAGTTCATACCTTTGTGGTCTGAGAAACTGGTTGGTACAATTTCAATCTTTTTAAATTTACCTAGGCTCTTTTTGTGGCCCAGCATATGATCTATTCTTGAAAATGTTCCATGGGCACTTGACAAGAATGTGTATTCTGCTGCTTTTGGGTGTAGAGTTCTGTAGATGTCTGTTAGGTCCATCTGTTCTATTGTGTTGTTCAATGCCTCTGTCTCTTTACTTATTTTCTGTCTGGTTGATCTCTCCTTTGGAGTGAGTTGAGTGTTGACGTCTCCTAGAATGAATGCATTGCATTCTATTTCTCCTTTTAATTCTGTTAGTATTTGTTTCACATATGTAGGTGCTCCTGTGTTGGGCGCATAGATATTTATAATGGTTATATCTTCTTGTTGGATTGATCCTTTTATCATTATGTAATGTCCTTCTTTGTCTCTTGTGACTTTTTTTGTTTTGAAGTCTATTTTGTCTGATATAAGTACTGGAACTCCTGCTTTTTTCTCCCTATTAGTTGCATGAAATATCTTTTCCATCCCTTCACTTTTAGTCTGTGTATGTCTTTGTGTTTGAAGTTAGTCTCTTGTAGGCAGCATATAGATGGGTCTTGTTTTTTTATCCATTCAGTGACTCTATGTCTTTTGATTGGTGCATTCAGTCCATTTACATTTAGGGTGATTATTGATAGGTACATACTTATTGCCATTACAGGTTTTAGGTTTGTGGTTAGGAAAGGTTCAAGGTTAACTTCCTTACTGTCTAAGAGTCTAACTTAACTCAATATGCTATTACAAACACAATCTAAAGGTTCTTCTTTTTTTCTCCTCCTTTTTCTTCTTCCTCCATTCTTTATATATTAGGTATCATATACTGCACTCTTCGTCTATCCCTTGATTGACTTTGGGGATAGTTAATTTAATTTTGCATTTGCTTAGTAATTAGCTGTTCTACTTTACTGTGGTTTTATTACCTCTGGGACAGCTATTAAACCTTAGGTACAGTTCCGTCTATAGCAGTCCCTTCAAAATACACTGTAGAGATGGTTTGTGGGAGGTAAATTCTCTCAGCTTTTGCTTATCTGGGAACTGTTTAATCCCTCCTTCAAATTAAAATGATAATCTTGCCAGATAAAGTATTCTTGGTTCGAGGCCCTTCTTGCTTCATTGCATTAAATACATCATGCCACTCCTTTCTGCCCTGTAAGGTTTCTGTTGAGAAGTCTGGTGATAGCCTGATGGGCTTTCCTTTGTATGTGATCTTATTTCTCTCTCTGGCTGCTTTTAATATTCTGTCCTTATGCTTGATCTTTGCCATTTTAATTACTGTATGTCTTGGTGTTGTCTTCCTTGGGTCCCTGTGTTGGGAGATCTGTGCATCTCCATGGCCTGAGAGACTATCTCCTTCCCCAGATTGGGGAAGTTTTCACAATTACCTCCTCAAAGTTACTTTCTATCCCTTTTTCTCTCTCTTCTTCTTCTGGTACCCCTATAATGTGAATATTGTTTTGTTTGGATTGGTCACACAGTTCTCTCAATATTCTTTAATTCTTAGAGATCCTTTTTTCTCTCTGTGCCTCAGCTTCTTTGTATTCCTCTTCTCTAGCTTCTATTTCATTTATCATCTCCTCTACCATATCCAGTCTGCTTTTAATACCCTCCATTGTGCTCTTTAACGATTGGATCTCTGACCGGAATTCATTCCTGAGTTCTTGAATATCTTTCTGTACCTCCATGAGCACGTTAATGATTTTAATTTTGAATTCCCTTTCAGGAAGAGCCATGAGGAGATGTCATTTAAATCTTTCTCAGGAGTTGTATTAAGAATTTTACTCTGAACCAGGTTCCTTTGTCATTTCATATTTGTATATGTCACCCTCTAGTGCCCATAAGCTCTACTCCCTGGAGCTGCTCAGCCCCTGAAGCAATGTCGGGGGTCGCAGGGGAGTGGTATTGGTGCCTGGGGGTAGGAAAGAGCTGTTTCCTGGTTCCCGGCTGCTATGCCTGTCTCCACTGCTTGAACCAGTGGGCCTAGAACACATGTATAAGCCTCTATGCTTTGCGTTTGTAGTTGTTGTAGACAGATTTTCCCTCTGGCTGGCCTAACACCAGGGTAGGGTTTGCCGGTTTGTGAGCCAGGTGGGGCTGGCCAGGAGAAAGGCGCAGTAGGCTGCATATCACGGAGGGGGTCCTTGGAGCTGCGTAGCCAGCCAGGGAGCTGAAGCACCTGAAGACTGTCTAAGTAGGAAGGTTTCTTTTTCCTCCTTAAATATGAGACTCTATATGGCAAAGCTCCCAACCTGCTGGGCAGAGTGCACCCGGACAATTTTGGCTACCTGTCCTCTCTCCTGAGCAGTAAGCTCTGTGTGATCCTTGCCCCTTTAGCAGCCCTCTTGCTAAGGGCTTCCTTGTTAGGAAGTCTCTCAGACTGCCCATGTTTCTTTTGTCCCAGAGCAGCCGGATATGGATCCCTGCTTTCCACATGTGGCTGGAATCTGTCTCTCCAGGAATTCTGCCTGTCTTAGCTTTCCAACCCCGTAATTATGAGAGTATCATGCAAGCTCTATGAATTGTAGGTTTGTGCTCCCAGAGCAAATCGCTGGTGTTAGGTATTCAGCAGTCCCAGGCCTCCACTCCCTCCCTGCTCGGTTTCTCTTCCTTCTGCCAGGGAGCTGGGGTTGGGGAAGGGCTTGGGTCTGGCCGGGTCACAGCTTTGGTACATTACCCTGTTCCGTGAGGTCTGCTCTTTTCTCCAGGTGTATGCAGTCTGGCGCAGTCCTCTTTTCTGTTGCTCTTTCAGGATTAGTTGTATTAATTATATTTTTGTATTAGCTGCGGTTTTAGGAGGAAGCCTGTGTCTCACCTTTCACGCCGCCATCTTTAATCCTCTTTAATATACGTTTAACCATATAACTTCAGAATTCCTGGGGAAAATTAACTTTGGCTTCAGTGAACAAAAAATCAGTTCTTTCTTTATGTATACCAATAATAGAAGTAGAAAACTTAAATTTTTAAGAACTCCTAAATAGCCCCTGATTTAAGTGGGCAATATAGGAAATATAGACACTTTAAATTTTTATTCACCAATGAACGTCTAATAAGAGTCTATCTGGCAATAGTGAATGTGTTATACTCAATAAAAGGTGAAAAGCAGTGGCAGTGAGAAGGTGATGAACAGGGGGAATGTTTCTATTCATGGGTGAGGATGGGAGATAAAACTGTAAGCCTGTGGGAGAGTGAAAACTAAATTTGGGAGTGCACACATACAGAAATGTAAGTGGGAAAGGAGAGAGAAAGACACAAAGGGGCACAAAGTAATAAAAAATGAGAGAGGAAGAGGAATGGAAAAAGGAATAAAGACAGAAAGAGGCAAAACAGGGTAAAGATACACTGAGAAGAAAGACATTGAGAGGGCAAAAGAAAGGGAGAAATAGGGATAAAAAAGGAGAAAGACTACATGGACATTCTGGCAGAGCGTCTGTCTCTGACTTCAGTCTACAAAAGGGTTTGAATGTGACTAGAACACTGTCATGCTGTTTGGAATTGTTCAGAATTCCTTAAGCTCTGGCACGTGCTTGAAGGCTACTTTCAGGCTCCTGAACACTTGAAATGTGGCTGATCTGAACTGAAATGCAAGTATAAATACTCACCAGATTTCAAACACTTCATATGAAAAAAAAAGTAAAATATTTTAGATATAGTTGAGTTAAATAAAATATATTTTTGAAATCAATTTCACTTGTTTCTTTTTACACTTTTAAATGTGGCTACTAGAAAAAGTGAATGATATATATATATGGCTGATGGTATATTTCTGCTGGAATGCACTGTTCTAACACCATGAGTGTCATTAAATCAAGTTGGCAAAGTAAGTTCGCTAATGTTTGAATCCAGAAAAACTGCTAAAAACATACCAATATGCTGGACTTTTTCATCAATGACCTCACAGTGGTAAGGCCACCGTGTTGGGCTCAGTAGACCAGAGGAAGAGACACCATACAAATCTCGTGGTTCACGAAGACGTGGCACCCATCTGCCTAGCTGATATTCCAACAGTATCTGGGTAGTCCGGGGGGAAAATGGGTCACTAACAGAGTCAGCTGAAAAAGATTCAACACAATCATGAGTGTTAAAAGGAAAACCCCAATCCTGGTAACTTTTTATATATTCTTTTTTTCCTTCAATCACCATTCATTTCTGAGTATGTTGGTATCATTATATTTTATTTTAAAAATCAAAGTATTAATGAAATTTTATAACAATTGATCTTCAAAGTAGCTAAAAAATAGGTATTGACCTTAGATTATATTAATTTAAGCGAAAATCTCACTGCTACTCCAAAAACATTTGTTTCTTGCAGCTTTTCTGGCTGTCTACTGTTGTTTTTTGTAATCACTGAGGAAGCTATTTGTTTAGTGGGTTAAATATACTCACTGACCTAGTGGAACTATATTCTCCAAAGTTGCTAATGAACTCTCAGTCACAACTTTTCTCAGTTCTCATTCGAGGGTCACTGTGTGACACACCCCTGAATGTACTTCATGTAGACTACAACAGGGTTGCCCCAAGAACAGAGGGCCTGTCTCTTTCACTGGAATAACTGTGGAGCATCCATTTGATGCTGATAATCACTCCTCCTTAAGTTCATTTCCCATGTCTTTTATGATGCTGCACTTCCTGTTTTTCTACCTTTCATGTATTTGGTTTTCCCTTTGCCTCACTGACTCCTCTTGCTCTTCTCTCTCTGAAATGTGACTTTTCACTTAGATTTAGGTTTGGCTATGTTTGCACATTAGCAGATAAAGCAGTTGGACTACCACTTTGTTTCTATATGATTTTGGCTGGCTAAATAGCTAAACATAAATCATACTATATGTAAAGAAGGAATAATATTACTTTCCCTTGCTACTTCCCAGGATTGTTACAGAGATCCATTCAGTCAACAGATGGTTATTAAGCATCCAGTATTCCACCATGTGAATAGACCAAGTTTTCTCTAATTTATAGTATGACTCAAAAGTGGCAAGAAAGCTACTTATGAATTAGGAAATAAAACTAGATCCATATCTCATGCTATCTATAAATGTCAGCTATAAAGTAAATACTAAAATTCAAATAAATATGTAAAAGTACTTAAGGAAAACCTAGATAGTTATATTATGACCTTTGCTTTTTGGGTAGGGAAGGCCTTTGTAAGCTTAAACAGATATAAATAAAGAGCCACAAATGGATAGTAAAAAACTTCACATCAAAATAATTCTAACAATGGAAGCAACATAAACAAAATTAAAGGATTACTATGAATGGGCAATTCATAATAAGAGGGAATATAAACAGACAAACATATAAAATAATTGTCAATTTCTTTAGCATTCAAGGAAATGTTGGTTAAAACAGTGAGATGTCTCCTTTGTTTAAGCAGATTTGCAGAATTTTAAAAAGGAAAAAGAGTGATAGGGAGAAGTCCACAAACTAGTACTACAAATTTTCCTGAGTATGAGAATAGATATGTGTATCAATGCAAAGAAAAAGGTCTAGAACGATACACACCAAACTGAGAATAGTGGTTATCTCAAAAGATTTGTTTTAGGATGGTGATGAAAAAGGCAAAAAAAAAGGGCTTATCTTCAGTTTCAGATTGTGATAGATGTATGAATATTTAGAAGAAATAGTTTAGTGTGTACTTGGAAATAGAACTCAAAACGTATACATTTTAAAAAAGTCAAGTATACATCAAGATGCCCACATACAAGATATGTTTGCAAATAAATGATCTTATTAAGGAAATTCTTTATACAGGGATACTTTCATTTAAGTATATATGTACTTCAAAAACATTGTATCCACTTTAAGTGAAGTCATTCTGTAAATGCATTAAGAGCTAGTTATTTAAAGAAATGCCAAGGTAAATTCTTATGGTAAGTGAAGTCCTTTATAAAGTAATAGCCATTTTCACTTAGCTTCATTAAAAATTGGTTTACCTTAAAACTTAAAAGTTTGAACTCCAAAAGATTCTTATAAAAATACATTTCTCTCCTTGTTTCCAATAACAGAATAATAAAGCCTTATATTATTCAACCTGACCTTTTTTATTTTCTAGTTTCATTTTATTTTTTTATCTACTTAAGGTCCTATCATAAAGAAAATAGGAGAATTATATGGATAAGTTCAAACCTGTTAAAAGTGCACACCGGTGGATATCATCACTTATAAAATTCATGAAGGTATCCTCATCCTAAAACAAGAGAGTTAAAAAATATTTCTCTTTTAAAACCCAACAGTTTCCAAATCCAGAAACTTTTCACATCTCTTTTCATACTTAGAATTGAGCACATCTCTTTAAATCTTTAGTTAATGAAAAATTGCTATGGGCTATGAGTCTCAGGACACTTTGAACACCCTGAAACAAAGTTATCATCTTTCATTACTCTTTCTCTACAAGGTAAAGTCGTATCAGTGATTGTAGGGAAGGAATGAAGTTTAAAGATTCTTGGTATAAACTTGGCAAAACAACTTAAATTTACAATAAAATTAACAAAAAAAAATAAAGAGAAGAGAAAAGAAACACAGGAAGCCATAGATGTAAAGGATTAAACGTCATTTGGGGGAGTTTATTTTGGGACATTAAGTTACATACATGATAATTTATACTTTAATAAAATGTGAAAGAAATCTCTCAAGAATATGTACTGGAACCAGACAAAATATTTTTAAATACTGCATTTTGTTTCCCCCCCCCCTTTTGCTTCCTCCATATCCATTCCTTTGTTAAATCAGAGCCACACTAAACCTATCATGGTGATATGCAGTAGGTTTGGAACAAAGGAGGTTGCAGCATTATGATATGTATTGTGATGAAACAATGAATTACAAAAATAAAACCTAATAATGATTTAATCCACACACTTTAATAAAACTCTGAAGAATCTTAGCCAAAATATTTTCTCAAAAAACACAATCAATATAGTTTCACTTCTAGAAAGATAGGCATACTGCACAGTAACACCTTGCCTTTCAAACAAATTATTTCCTGCCTCCAGTGACAAATGATTTAAACATCCAATTGATTTTATAATATCCTTACTATGAATTTATATTTTATAACGTTTTATTTCAAATTAAGATAAAGTTGAGAAAAACATACTGATTCACCTTCATCACTGATTGTGTTCTGTCTGAATAGTCTTCCTTTTCTGAATCTTCTGAAATGTCTTCTGGTATTTGGCTTGAAATTCCTTTTATTATGTGGGTAGGCTGTAAAACAATTTCTAAGGAACTTATTTGACAGTTTTCTTTTTAAATTGAAGATGTATGTTACATTAAATGAGTACCCCAAGATACATTTAATTGTATTTAATTAACAGTGGCAACAGGCTTCTCTAAAAATTAAATTCATTAGGACACAGCCTATTAAACCTTCAATTTCAAAGATTTGAAGAAATTTTCCATTTCACAATAAAAGACAAGTAAATAATTTAATTGAAAAGGTATTTCCAGGATACACAGCCAATTATTTACATCCTATATTTACAATCAAATACCGTACAGCAATAGAAAGTTCAGAATGATTCTGTGGCATTAAAGATCATGAAACAGGGATTAAAGATGGCGGCGTGAAAGGTGAGACACAGGCTTCCTCCTAAAACTGCAGCTAATACAAAAATATAATTAATACAACTAATCCTGAAAGAGCAACAGAAAAGAGGACTGCGCCAGACTGCATACACCTGGAGAAAAGAGCAGACCTCACGGAACAGGGTAATGTACCAAAGCTGTGACCCGGCCAGACCCAAGCCCTTCCCCAACCCCAGCTCCCTGGCAGAAGGAAGAGAAACCGAGCAGGGAGGGAGTGGAGGCCTGGGACTGCTGAATACCTAACACCAGCGATTTGCTCTGGGAGCACAAACCTACAATTCATAGAGCTTGCATGATACTCTCATAATTACGGGGTTGGAAAGCTAAGACAGGCAGAATTCCTGGAGAGACAGATTCCAGCCACATGTGGAAAGCAGGGATCCATATCCGGCTGCTCTGGGACAAAAGAAACATGGGCAGTCTGAGAGACTTCCTAACAAGGAAGCCCTTAGCAAGAGGGCTGCTAAAGGGGCAAGGATCACACAGAGCTTACTGCTCAGGAGAGAGGACAGGTAGCCAAAATTGTCCGGGTGCACTCTGCCCAGCAGGTTGGGAGCTTTGCCATATAGAGTCTCATATTTAAGGAGGAAAAAGAAACCTTCCTACTTAGACAGTCTTCAGGTGCTTCAGCTCCCTGGCTGGCTACGCAGCTCCAAGGACCCCCTCCGTGATATGCAGCCTACTGCGCCTTTCTCCTGGCCAGCCCCACCTGGCTCACAAACCGGCAAACCCTACCCTGGTGTTAGGCCAGCCAGAGGGAAAATCTGTCTACAACAACTACAAACGCAAAGCATAGAGGCTTATACATGTGTTCTAGGCCCACTGGTTCAAGCAGTGGAGACAGGCATAGCAGCCGGGAACCAGGAAACAGCTCTTTCCTACCCCCAGGCACCAATACCACTCCCCTGCGACCCCCGACATTGCTTCAGGGGCTGAGCAGCTCCAGGGAGTAGAGCTTATGGGCACTAGAGGGTGACATATACAAATATGAAATGACAAAGGAACCTGGTTCAGAGTAAAATTCTTAATACAACTCCTGAGAAAGATTTAAATGACATCTCCTCATGGCTCTTCCTGAAAGGGAATTCAAAATTAAAATCATTAACGTGCTCATGGAGGTACAGAAAGATATTCAAGAACTCAGGAATGAATTCCGGTCAGAGATCCAATCGTTAAAGAGCACAATGGAGGGTATTAAAAGCAGATTGGATATGGTGGAGGAGACGATAAATGAAATAGAAACTACAGAAGAGGAATACAAAGAGGCTGAGGCACAGAGAGAAAAAAGCATCTTTAAGAATGAAAGAATATTGAGAGAACTGTGTGACCAATCCAAACAGAACGATATTCGCATTATAGGGGTACCAGAAGAAGAAGAGAGAGAAAAAGGGATAGAAAGTGTCTTTGAGGAGTAATTGCTGAAAACTTCCCCAATCTGGGAAAGGAGATAGTCTCTCAGGCCATGGAGATGCACAGATCTCCCAACACAGGGACCCAAGGAAGACAACACTAAGACATATAGTAATTAAAATGGCAAAGATCAAGCATAAGGACAGAATATTAAAAGCAGCCAGAAAGAGAAATAAGATCACATACAAAGGAAAGCCCATCAGGCTATCACCAGACTTCTCAACAGAAACCTTACAGGGCAGAAAGGAGTGGCATGATGTATTTAATGCAATGAAGCAAGAAGGGCCTCGAACCAAGAATACTTTATCTGGCAAGATTATCATTTTAATTTGAAGGAGGGATTAAACAGTTCCCAGATAAGCAAAAGCTGAGAGAATTTACCTCCCACAAACCATCTCTACAGTGTATTTTGAAGGGACTGCTATAGACGGAACTGTACCTAAGGTTTATTAGCTGTCCCAGAGGTAATAAAACCACAGTAAAGAAAGTAGAACAGCTAATTACTAAGCAAATGAAAAATTAAATTAACTATCCCCAAAGTCAATCAAGGGATAGACGAAGAGTACAGTATATGATACCTAATATATAAAGAATGGAGGAGGAAGAAAAAAAGAAGAACCTTTAGATTGTGTTTGTAATAGCATATTAAGTGAGTTAAGTTAGACTCTTAGACAGTAAGGAAGTTAACCTTGAACTTTTGGTAACCACAAATCTAAAACCTGCAATGCCAGTAAGTACATACTTATCAATAATCAACCTAAATGTAAATGGTCTGAATGCACCAATCAAAAGACATAGAGTCACTGAATGGATAAAAAAACAAGACCCATCTATATGCTGCCTACAAGAGACTAACTTCAAACACAAAGACATACACAGACTAAAAGTGAAGGGATGGAAAAGATATTTCATGCAACTAATAGGGAGAAAAAAGCAGGAGTTCCAGTACTTATATCAGACAAAATAGACTTCAAAACAAAAAAAGTCACAAGAGACAAAGAAGGACATTACATAATGATAAAAGGATCAATCCAACAAGAAGATATAACCATTATAAATATCTATGCGCCCAACACAGGAGCACCTACATATGTGAAACAAATACTAACAGAATTAAAAGGAGAAATAGAATGCAATGCATTCATTCTAGGAGACGTCAACACTCAACTCACTCCAAAGGAGAGATCAACCAGACAGAAAATAAGTAAAGAGACAGAGGCATTGAACAACACAATAGAACAGATGGACCTAACAGACATCTACAGAACTCTACACCCAAAAGCAGCAGAATACACATTCTTGTCAAGTGCCCATGGAACATTTTCAAGAATAGATCATATGCTGGGCCACAAAAAGAGCCTAGGTAAATTTAAAAAGATTGAAATTGTACCAACCAGTTTCTCAGACCACAAAGGTATGAACTTAGAAATAAATTTCACAAAGAAAAAGAAAAATCCCACAAACACATGGAGGCTTCACCACAAGCTCCTAAATAACCAATAGATCAATGACCAAATAAATACAGAGATCAAGCAATATATGGAGACAAATGACAACAATAATTACACACCGCAAAATCTGTGGGATGCAGCAAAGGCCGTGTTAAGAGGAAAGTAAATTGCAATACAGGCCTACCTCAGGAAAGAAGAACAATCCCATGTGAGCATTCTAAACTCACAATTAACGAAACTAGAAAAGGAAGAACAAATGAGGCCCAAAGTCAGTAGAATGAGGGGGATAATAAAGATTAGAGAATTAATAAATAAAATCGAGAAGAATAAAACTATAGAAAGAATCAATGAAAGCAAGAGCTGGTTCTTTGAGAAAATAAACAAAATAGATAAACCCTTAGCCAGACTTACCAAGAAAAAAGAGAGTCTACTCACATAAACAGACTCAGAAATGGGAAAGGAAAAATCACTACACATACCATAGAAACACAAAGAATTATTAGAGAATACTATGAAAAAGTATATGGTAACAAACTGGATAACCTAGAAGAAATGGACAACGTTCTAGAAAAATGCAACCTTCCAAGGCTGACCCAGAAAGAAACAGAAAACCTGAACAGACCAATGACCAGCAATGAAATTGAACTGGTAATCAAAAACCTAAGTAAGAACAAAAACACCTGTACCAGATGGCTTCACTGCTGAATTTTAAAAAACATTTATTGAAGACCTAATACCCATCCTCCTTAAAGTTTTCCAAAGAGTAGAAGAAGAGGGAATACTTCCAAACTCATTCTATGAGGCCAGCATCACTGTAATACCAAAACCAGGCAAAGACACCACAAAAAAAGAAAATTACAGACCAATATTCCTGATGAACATAGATGCAAAAATACTCAACAAAATATTAGTAAACCGAACTCAGAAATACATCAAGAGGATCATACACCATGATCAAATGGCATTCATCTCAGGGATGCAAGGATGGTACAACATACGAAAATCCATCAACATCATCCACCACATCAACAAAAAGAAGAACAAAAACCACATGATCATCTCCATAGATGCTGAAAAAGCATTCGACAAAATTCAACATCCATTCATGATAAAAACTCTTAACAAAATGGGTATAGAGGGCAAGTATCTCAACATAATAAAGGCCATATATGACAAACCCACAGCCAATTTCATACTTAACAGTGAGAAGCTGAAAGCTTTTCACCTAAGATTGGTAACAAGAGAAGGATGCCCACTCACCCCACTGTTATTCAGTATAATACTGGAGGTGCTAGCCACGGCAATCAGACAAAACAAAGAAATACAAGGCAGCCAGATTGGTAAAGAAGAAGTCAAATTGTCACTATTTGCAGATGACATAATATAGTACATAAAAAACCCTAAAGAATCCACTTCAAAACTACTAGAACTAATATCTGAATTCAGGAAAGTTGCAGGATACAAAGTTAATACACAGAATCTGTGGCATTCCTATACACTAACAATGACCTAACAGAAAGAGAAATCAGTAAAACAATTCCATTCATAAGTGCATCAAAAAGAATAAAATACCTAGGAATAAATCTAACCAAAGAAGTGAAAGACCTAAACACTGAAAACTACAAGACACTGTTAAGAGAAATTAAAGAGGACACTAACAAATGGAAATTCGTCCCATGCTCTTGGCTAGGAAGAATAAATATTGTCAAAATGGCTATACTACCTAATGCAATCTACAGATTCAATGCAATCCCTATCAAAATACCAACAGCATTCTTCAACGAACTGGAACAAATAGTTCTAAAATTCATATGGAACCACAAAAGACCCCAAATAGCCAAAGCAATCCTGAGAAGGAAAAATAAAACAGGGAGAATTATGCTCCCTGACTTCAAGCTCTCCTACAAAGCCACAGTAATCAAGACAATTAGGTACTGGCACAGGCACAGACCCACAGACCCATGGAACAGAATAGAGAGTCCAGATATTAACCCAAACATATACGGTCAATTAATATACGATAAAGGAACCATGGATATACAATAGGGAAATGACAGTCTCTTCAGCAGCTGGTGTTGGCAAAACTGGACAGCTACATGTAAGAGAATGAAACTGGACCATTGTCTAACCCCATACACAAAAGTAAGTTCAAAATGGATCAAAGACCTGGATGTAAGTCATGAAACCATAAAAGCTTAGAAAAAATAGGCAAAAATCTCTTGGACATAAACATGAGCGACTCCTTCATGAACATATCTCCCTGGGCAAGGGAAACAAAAGCAAAAATGAACAAGTGGGACTATATCAAGCTGAAAACCTTCTGTACAGCAAAGGACACCATCAGTAGAACAAAAAGACATCCTACAGTATGGGAGAATATATTCATAAATGACATATCCAATAAGGGGTTGACATCCAAAATATATAAGGAACTCACACACCTCAACAAACGAAAAGCAAATAATCCAATTAAGAAATGGGCAGAGGACACGAATAGACACTTCTCTGATGAAGAAATTCAGATGGCCGACGGGCACATGAAAAGATGCTCCTCGTCGCTAATCATCAGAGAAATGCAAATTAAAACCACAATGAGATATCACCTCACACCAGTGAGGATGGCCAACATCCAAAACACAAACAACAACAAATGATGGCAAGGATGTGGAGAAAAGGGAGCCCTCCTACACTGCTGGTGGGAATGCAAATTAGTTCAACCACTGTGGAAAGCAATATGGAGGTTCCTCAAAAAACTCAAAATAGAAATACCATTTGACTCAGGAATTCCACTCCTAGGAATTTACCCTAAGAATGTAGCAGCCCAGTTTTAAAAAAACATATGCACCCCTATGTTTATTGCAGCATTATTTACAATAGCCAAGAAATGGAAGCAACCTAAGTGTCCATCAGTAGATGAATGGATAAAGAAGTTGTGGTGCATATACACAATTGAATATTATTCAGCCATTAGAAGAAAACAAATCCTACCATTTGCAACAACATGGATGGAGCTAGAGGGTATTAAGCTCAGTGAAATAAGCCAGGCGGAAAAAGACAAATATCAAATGATTTCACTCATTTGTGGAGTATAAGAACAAAGAAAAAAAACTGAAGGAACAAAACAGCAGCAGACTCACAGAACCCGAGAATGGACTAACAGTTACCAAAGGGAAAGGGACTGGGGAGGATGGGTGGGAAGGGAGGGGGAAGGGGGAAAAAGGGGCATTACGATTAGCAGACATAATGTGGGGGGGGGGGATGGGGAGGGCTGTACAATGCAGAGAAGACAAGCTATAGCATCTCACTACACTGATGGACAGTGACTGTAATGGGGTATATGGTAGGGACTTGATGATGTGGGGACTCTAGTAACCATAATGTTGCCCATGTAATTGTAGATTAATGATAACAAAATAAAAAAATACATCAAAAGGATCATCTGTCATGATCAAGTAGGTATATTCCAGGAATGCAAGGATGGTACAACAGTCGAAAATCCATCAACATCATCTACCACATCAACAAAAAGAAGAACAAAAACCACATGATCATCTCCATAGATGCTGAAAAAGCATTTGACAAAATTCAACATCCATTCAGGATAAAAACTCTCAACAAAATGGGTACAGAGGGCAAGTACCTCAACATAATAAAGGCCATATATATGAGAAACCAAGAGTCAACATTATACTTAACAGCGAGAAGCTGAAAGCTTTTCCTTTAAGATGGGGAACAAGACAAGGATGCCCACTCTCCCGGCTTCTATTCAACATAGTACTGAAGGTCCTAGCCATGGCAATCAGACAACACAAAGAAATAAAAGGCATCCAGGCTGGCAAGGAAGAAGTTAAACTGTCCCTGTATGCAGATGACATGATATTGTACATAAAAAACCGTAAAGAATCTACTCCAAAACTACTAGATCTAATATCTGAATTCAGCAAAGTTGCAGGATACAAAATTAATAGACAGAAATCTGTGGCATTCCTATACACTAAGAATGAACTAGCAGAGAGAGAAATCAGGAAAACAATTTCATTCACAGTTGCATCAAAAAGAATAAAATACCTAGGAATAAGCATAACCAAGGAAGTGAAAGACCTATAGTCTGAAAACTGCAAGACACTCATGAGAGAAATTAAAGAAGATACCAACAAATGGAAGCACATCCCATTCTCATGGATAGGAAGAATTAATATTGTCAAAATGGCCATCCTGCCTAAAGCAATCTACAGATTCAATGAAATTCCTATCAAAACACCAACAGCATTCTTCAACAAACTAGAGGAAATCATTCTAAAATTCATATGGAACCACAAAAGACCCCGAATAGCCAAAGAAATCCTGAGAAGGAAGAATAAAGCTAGGGGATTACGCTCCCCAACTCTAAGCTCTACTACAAAGCCACAGTAATCAAGACAATTTGGTACTGGCACAAGAACAGACCCATAGACCAATGGAACAGACTAGAGAGCCCTGATATAAACCCAACCATATATGGTCAATTAATATATGATAACGGAGGCATGGACATACAATGGGGAAATGACAGCCTCTTCGACAGCTGGTGTTGGCAAAACTGGACAGCTACATGCAAGAGAATGAAACTGGATTATTGTTTAACCCCATACACAAAAGTAAACTCAAAATGGATCAAGGACCTGAATGTTAAACATCAAACCATAAAACTCTTAAAAGACAACATAGGCAAAAATCTCCTGAATATAAGCATGTGCAACTTCTGCCTGAACATCTCTCTTGAGCAAGGGAAACAAAAGCAAAAATGAACTCATGGGACTACATCAAACTAAAAAGTTTCTGTATGGCAAAGGATACCATCAACAGAACAAAAAGGCATCCTACAGTATGGGAGAATACATTTTTAAATGACATATCCAACAAGGGGTTAACATCAAAAATATATAAAGAACTTACATGCCTCAACACCCAAAAAGGAAATAGCCTGATTAAAAAATGGGCAGAGGATATGAAGAGACAGTTCTCCAAAGAAGAAATTCAGATGACCAACAGACACATGAAAAGATGCTCCACATCACTAATAATCAGGGAAATGCAAATTAAAACCACAGTGAGATATCACCTCACACCAGTAAGGATGGCCAGCATCGAAAAGACTAAGAACAACAAATGCTGGCGAGGATGCGGAGAAAGGGGAACCTTCCTACAGTGGTGGTGGGAATGTAAGCTAGTTCAACCATTGTGGAAAGCAATACGGAGGTTCCTCAAAAAACTAAAAATAGAAATACCATTTGACCTGGGAATCCCACTCCTTGGAATTTACCGAAAGAATACAACTTCTCAGATTCAAAAAGACATATGCACCCCTATGTTTATCACAGCACTTTTTACAATAGCCAAGATATGGAAGCAACCTAAGTGTCCATCAGTTGATGAATGGATAAAGAAGAGGTGGTACATATACACAATGGAATATTATTCAGGCATAAGAAAGAAACAAATCCTACCATTTGCTACAACATGGATGGAGCTGGAGGATATTATGTTCAGTGTAATAAGCCAGGTGGAGAAAGACAAGTGCCATATGATTTCCCTCATTTTTGGAGTATAACAATGAAGCAAAACTGAAGGAACAAAATAGCAGCAGACTCAGGGACTCCAAGAGGAACTAGTGGTTACCAAAGGGGAGGGATGTGGAAGGGCGGGTGGGGAGGGTGGGAGAAGGGGATTGAGGAATATTATGTTTAGTACACATGGTTTGGGGATCAAGAGAAAACAGTGTAGCACAGAGAAGGCCAATAGTGAATCTGCAGCATCTTACTACACTGATGGACAGTGACTGCATTGGAATACGGGTGGGGACTTGATAATATGGGTAAATGTTGTAACCACATTGTTTTTTCATGTTAAACCTTCATAAGAGTGTACATCAATAATAGCTTAATAAATAAAAAATAAAAAAATAAAGATCATGAATCACCCATGCTCTTGGGTAGGAAGAATTAATATTGTCAAAATGGCCATCCTGCCTAAAGCAATCTACAGATTCAATACAATTCCTATCAAAATACCAATAGCATTCTTCAACAAACTGAAACAAATAGTTCTGAAATTCATATGGAACCAGAAAAGACCCCGAATAGCCAAAGTAATCCTGAGAAGGAAGAATAAAGCACGGGGGATCTCATTTCCCAACTTCAAGCTCTACCACAAAGTCACAGTAATCAAGACAATTTGGTACTGGCACAAGAACAAACTCATAGACCAGTGGAACAAAAAGAGTCCAGAATATTAACCCAAGCCTATATGGTCAATTAATATACGATAAAGGAACCATGGACATACAATGCGGAAATGACAGCCTCTTCAACAGCTGGTGTTGGCAAAACTGGACAGCTGCATGTAAGAGAATGAAATTGGACTATTGTCTAACTGCATACACAGAAGTCAACTCAAAATGGATCAAAGACCTGAATGTAAGTCATGAAATCATAAAACTCTTAGAAGAAAACAGGTAAAACTCTCTGAATAGAAACACGAACAACTTCTTCATGAACATATCTCCCCGGGCAAGGGACACAAAAGCAAAAATGAACAAATGGCAGTATATCAAACGAAAAAGCTTCTGTACAGCAAAGGACACCATCAGAAGAAGAAAGAGGCATCCTACAGTATGGGAGAATATATTCATAAATGACATATCTGATACGGGGTTGACATCCAAAATATATAAAGAGCTCACACACCTCAACAAACAAAAAGCAAATAATCTGATTAAAAAATGGGCAGAGGATCTGCACAGACACTTCTCCAAAGAAGAAAGTCAGATGGCCAAAGGCACATGAAAAGATGCTCCACATCGCTAATCATCAGAGAAATGCAAATTAAGACCACAATGAGATGTCACCTCACACCAGTTAGGATGGCCACCATCCAAAGACAAACAACAAATGTTGGCGAGGATGTGGAGAAAGGGGAACCCTCCTACACAGCTGGTGCAAATGTAAATTAGTTCAACCTTTGTGGAAAGAAGTATGGAGATTCCTCAAAAAACTAAAAATAGAAATACCATTTGACCCACGAATTCCACTCCTAGGTATTTACCCTAAGAAAACAGGATCACAGATTCAAAAAGACATATGCACCCCTATGTTTGTAGCAGCACTATTTACAATAGCCAAGAAATGGAAGCAACCTAAGTGTCTATCAGTAGATGAATGGATAAAGAAGAGGTGGTACATATACACAATGGAATATTATTCAGCCATATAAGAAAACAAATCCTACCATTTGCAACAACATGGATGGAGCTAGAGGGTATTATGCTCTGTGAAATAAGCCAGGTGAAGAAAGACAAGTACCAATGATTTCACTCATCTGTGAAGTAAAAGAACAAAGCAAAAACTGAAGGCAGCAGAACTCACAGAACCCAAGAATGGAGTAACAGTTACCAAAGGGAAAGGGACTGGGGAGGAAGGGTGGGAAGGGAGGGATAAGGGGTATTAGGGGCATTACAATTAGCACATATAACGTAGGGCGGGGGCACGGGAAGGCAGTATAGCAGAGAAGACTAGTGTGACTCTACAGTATCTTACTACGCTGATGGACAGTGACTATAATGGGGTATGTGGTGGGGACTTGATAATAGGGGGAATCTAGACACTACAAAGTTGCTCACGTAATTATATATTAATGATGCCAAAAAAATCATGAATCAAAGAAAAATTAGTTACTTACTCAGGTAATGAAATGTAGCAAAGAGTTTACACATTTTTTTCTGCTTAGTTTTCCATTGACCAAAAGTTCAAATGACTACAATGTATTTTTTCTCTTTATATGTTGGTTAAGATTCTGTAGATACTGTCTCTGTTGTAGTATCAATTATATTATTCCTACTGAAATCTCAATAGCTATTGGGTTTTATTGATGATGACCACTACCATGCAAGTATCTCCCACGTGGTTATTAAGGCAATGGAATACTAGAAATTACTTAAGATTCTATTATTTTTGACAGACCAGAGGAATTTACCAATTTCAAATTTACGTTCCTCTCTACAGAAAGCACGTTTTGGTGGAAGACTACAGAGAACAAAGTCTAAGCTTTGCAACAGACACTTGGTTTACTGTCGACCTTTGAATGTCAAGAGACTTAAGTTTCAGGCTGGGCATCCCAATTCCAAGTTTGGAAAACTTGGCATAAATCTTAACCCTATTCCTTACGTGCGCAAGTGAGGCACGCGAACGTGCCGCTCTGCTGTACAGTAAACCTGAGCTTCAGGAAAGCCCCCGACAATCTAGTGGGCGCTCCGTGGGCATCTCCCAAGTCTGAAGCGCGAGAGGCCAAGGCCGAAGCGCGAGAGGCCAAGGCCGACGCGTCCACGCGCAGCTGCGCCTGGGCAGGTCTGCGGGTAGTAGGCACGACGACTTTTTTGGTGGAGTGGACCACCAACGCGCCAAAGCGTTCCTCCCTCCGTCACTCCCGGCCCCGGCAGGGTGGGGAAGAGCTCCCGTTCCCGGACGCGGTCTTTCCGCGCGCGCGCCTCCGGCAGGGGGCGTCCAACCTGAAATCTCCTTTCCTTCTCAGCGCTTCACCGGCCCGCCTCGGCCGGCCCCTCGCCCCCGCCCCGAGTCCTCTGGCCAGGCTGCTTGTCCCTTCCGTGGGAGCAGCCGTTCTGCCCTAGACACCTGGGGTCCAGCGGCTGGAAGAAACACCCCGGTACTTGGGCACCCCTGGCCACGCCCTTCCCCAGCAGGCAAGGCCGCTGGTTACCAGGGCAGCGAGACCAGCCTCGCGAGACCTCGGACAGCCCTCGAGAATCACCTAGCGACCAGCCTGGCGGAAAAGCCTACGCGGGATTTCGGCCGGAGAAGGGGGAGAGCCCGGGGCATGACGGGAAGGAGGGGCTGGATCGCCGGCGCCTGGCGGGGCCGCGGAGAGAATCCGGAGCTGGGGAGTAGAGAGTGGGTGGGGGGGGTGGCAAAATTTAGGGCTGGAAAAACTGGACAGTATTCTGTCCATTCGGTTCTGCACGTGGGGTTTTTTTGTCATGCCCTTTCTCCCAGGAGGCCGTATCGCACACTGGTTAAGACTTCTGCTTTGTGGGTCTTCGTCTGTACCCACACTGAGTTGCATTTTGCACCGTTGTGTGACTATTGGTTTTTACTGGATTCAGAAAATGAGACTTCTCCAAATGCCTGATAGAGGAGTCATAGATACATGAGGGTGAACTCAAAAACTTTGTCAGCTCAGAGTTGAAATATAATAATCGTTAGCTAATGTATCGAACACAAAGCATTCCGGCGCACTATGCAAATCACTTCACATGTACTGTCTCTAATTAAATGATACCGTCCCCTTAGGATCTTAGCCGTTGTTCCTGTGCATCCTATCTCAACTTCCCCCTGGGCTTTAGCTCTGGTGGATAGTTTAATGAATCTGGAACAGTTTGACAAGTATAGCTGAAAAAAAGTCTTTTTGATGTTTGGTGTGTAGGGGAGGAAACATTTTTCTTATACCTTTCTAGGTTCTTTTGGCTGGTCTATTAATTAAATTGATAAGATTAATAGCAAAAAAACATTCATTTTCTTAGGGTGGGAGAGCCTCACAAAAACATGAGGGCCTCCCAAACAGGCAATTGAGACTTATACACCACCCTGAGCCAAGAAGAAGGGGTAGGGTTCTGGGCTTTGCTCAGCCTCCCCACCCGCCTAGCAGCTTACCACACTTAGCCCATACTCTTTGTAGTTTTCTCTGGTAGTAGCTCTCTTCCTGGACCAGGCCCTCTATCTAAATTCTTAGAGGAAGTTAAGCAGGAGGTAAAAAGCTTTTCTTGAGTCTTTTAGGCCTTGTCCAGAACCTCTTCAGATGCCTACATGAGACAGTATATGTCATGAGATTTGTAATACTGTAGAAATGGATATAATGGCCTATAGTAAGTTTCAAAATAGAATAAAGGGAAAAGCACTATGGCTTACAAATGGAAATGGGTTAGTCTCTGCCCTTTAAAGTTTGTAAGTTTCTGAAAAACAGGGTGTTTTGAGGTCAGCGATTTAGAAGTTTGAATCTTTCAGAAAAAGAAATAGAGCATGCATTATTATTAGATCAAGTTCTTTTGAAAAATATTTGCCCTTTCTAGTTGTACTTTGTTTATGCCATACATATGTTACTAAAGATAACAGGCACAGAGAATTTTTCTGTGTGTTGGAATCTATTTTTCTGTTGGATTTTAGAATCATGGTTGCAAGCCATAGGATGTCATATATACAAAGTGAAGGCCCAAGAAATGATCTAACCAGGTATTGACCGAAAGATCATCAAAATTACCTTGTATAAAGACAGTTTCATTTGAACCAAACTGAGGGCTAGCCCAGGACACACAGCTTCTACTATTATAGAAGAAGTGTGCTTGGAAATGCCACAGTCACATGAGGGTTTTATGTCCTCGAGAAGACAGGCAAGAAATTCAGAACTCCAAAGGGGTACATTTAATTTACGTAAGACAGGTGATGTAAAGGAAAGTAGTGGGGGAGAGAGGGGACCAGTTTGATATACATCTTGGCACCAAAGGGAAATAAGGGGAAGGGCACACTTGTCTGCTTATCTTTTAGCAGAAGTCCGTTGCCAGTTGTTTAGCTTTTAACCTAATTAACAGATGGCATTATTGAGTTAGTTTACGTTTTCATGGGGGGCCCTTTTGAGATTCCCAGAGTTGATGAAATCTTCAATACTTAGGCCTTAGAAATGTTAGGGCTCTCTGAGCAGCTTTGCTTTTGTTCAAAAAGGTTACACAAGAAATTAGTATGCAGAGTTGGGACTTAGTCTTATGATTTTTAGCCCAAATATTTACATGATCCTACTGCAAGAAATCTTATAGAGAAAAATTATTTTAGTGAATAAACAAATACCTAGGAATGCAAGAAAAACCTGGAAAATCATAATCATTCATTCTTTCATAAATTCAAACAAATTTTTATCGGATGCCTACTACATGGCAGAGACTCGTCCTAGTGGAAAGTATTGCAGGGAACAAAACAGACATTCCTCATGGAGGTTATGGACTATTAGAGAAGATAGACAAGTGAAAACAAACACCTCAAGTGATGATAACTGCTGTGGAGAGAAATAAAGCGGGGAAAAATTAAGCGTGTGGGGAGTGCCCTGATAGGGGTGGCTCTTTTGATGGGGTGTCTAGAGAAGCCTCTGTGACCAGCAGGCATTTGAGCAGAGACCTGAAGCCAGCAAAGGGATGAGCCATGTGGATGCGCAGGGGCAGACCTGCCAGGCCAGGGAAGCAGCAAGCACAGAGGCTCTGAGGGGTAATTGTGTTCTCAGTTATACAGACAGTACTTTTTAGACAAAGCTTAGCTGCAGTCAGTAACATTTTAAGGGAAGCGATTTCATTAGGACCTTTTCCCCAAATAAATTTAAAATGGTTCTTAAACACCTGCTTCTTTTTGACTTTTTTTTTTTAACTTACTCTCCTATTCCCAGGCAGTAGTATACAGTGGAAATGAAATTCCTTGCCTTTAAGTTAAAGTGAGTGTAAAGCCTGGAGCAAACTTCTGCCAGAGACTTTGTCAGTCTGAATTTTTTTCCCCCTTCTCTATGATCTTATCTGAGAAGGTTCAGGACGGACTCCTTATATAACCAGTTTCAGCTTCTCGGGAAGGCAGTTTTACCTCTGCAGCAACTTTTCCTCCTCCAATTTTTGGGTGAATTTATCCATTCTAAGCCTGCAGTATAAAAGGCAGTATAACAAGAGTAAGAAAAGAGGAAAAGAAAAACCAAAAAGAATACTCCAAAAAGCACAATTACTAGTGTAGGAATCAGGAGGAAAGTTCATGGGGGCCATATGGCCAAATGTAAATTGTGTTAGGAATATGGTTTGTGTATTTATATCATTTCCAATTTGTTGAGCAGAGATTGAAATGAGAATATGATGTGACTAGGGCAATCAGAGTTATTTGTGACATCACAGAAGTTAATGGATATGTGGCTAGTCAGTTTGTCATAGTTTGGCTGAGGAAGCCTTACCACATCCTGAGAGCCCTGGGGTCCTCAAGTACCCGTCTTGGCCTTCCTCAGACCATCTGGGTCTAGGCTGTCCTAGTATAGAGCCAACCTCTCCAACTGTTCCTAAGCTCCAATCCTGAGAATTGTCCCAGCTGGTCAGCTAAGCAAGACTAAGCTCAAGGGTCACCCCATAGGGACGTTTGTCCTAATCCCTCTGTCATTGGTAGAATTAGTTGGTATTAATACTTTGTATGGTATGACTTAATTTGGGGACTGTAGTGAAGCACCATTCTCCTAAACATTTGGAAATGAGGTCGTAAGAATGCCCCCTGTTTGCTCAACAAGGAATGTTTAGGATGAGTCACCTCGAAAGAGAAAGAATGGTTTCCAGGCTTAGTATGACATCTCAGGACAAAGGTGAAGTGGCCTCCTTTTTTTTTTCTTTCAATAACTTCCCCTGAACTAGGCAATGGTGAAATACCCTTTCCCACAGAGAACATGTTGGGTAGATCCTGTAACTTTCCAGCCACCGCCAGCTACTAAAATTGTGTCATTTTAGCATTTAAGATTTCAGTCTGGCATTTGGTATTCAGTACATTTTAAACTTCAGTTTCAAACTTAATTCAAAGCCTTCCTCCTCACCAGGCAGTCTAGGTCTGTCCCTAGCTCTGGTGGCTTGGGAGGGAGAAGGAGTTGGTGTTCTGTACTTACCTTCATCCTGGCTTCCTGCTAGGTGCTTCTTTCTGGGTGCCAGATTTTTGTGATTGGGGAGCAGGGGTTGGGGAAGAAAAGGGTGAGGGTCTCCTGAACTGGACCAAATTGCAGTCCACACATTGGTCTCCAGGGCTGCTCTTGTTCCTTGTGTGTGGGCCCTGAGGGTGGTGGCTCTGACCCGCCCCCGACAGGGCAGGCTCCTCAGCAACAAGTCTCCTGGGCGAGATGCTGGCGAGTGGAGGTTTGGAGCACGGGCTCAGGTGCCAACTGCCTGTGGCCAAATATTCCCCCACTTAATAGCCACATGACCTTGAGCAAGGTTTTTTAACTTCTCTGTGCTTCAATTTGTTTCCAAGGTGGGGATAACACAGTACCGAAAGCCCCCAACTTAATGACAGTTGGACTTAAAATTTTCCAACTTTACGATGGTGTGAAAGTGATACACGTTCAGGAGAAACCATACTTTGGACTTTGAGTTTTTATCTTTCCCCAGGCTAGTGGGATGAAGTATGATCCTCTCTCGTGAAGCTGAGCAGGGCAGAAAGCCCAGTTCCCAGTCAGCTGCCTGATCACAAGGGGCAACAGCTGATACCCTTAGAACCATTCTGCACAATACCAAACAGAAACCATTCTGTTTCTCATTTTCAGTACAGTGTTTAATAACTTACATGAGATATCTCAACACTTTACTGTAAAATAGGCTTTGGTTTAGATGATTTTGCCTAATCATAGGCTGATGTGAGTGTTCTGAGCATGTTTAAGGTAGCCTAGGCTAAGCTGCGATGTTCGGTAGGTTAGGCATATTAAATGCATTTTTTACTTACAATATTTTCAGCTTTTGGTGGGTTTATCAGGATCATAAGTCAAGGAGGATCTGTAGTACCTATGTTGTAGGGTTGTGATGAAGATTTGTGAGGATTAAATGAGTGAGTAACACGTAAGTACTTAGAAAGTGCCTGGAACATGGTAAGAGCACAATTAAATGTTAGCTGTCATCATTTGACCAGCTGATCTCCAACTGCTGACAATCATACCATATCCCGCTGATACTTGGGCATCTACTTGACTTGCTCTGGTGATCCCTGCATGACCATAGAGTGTCACCACTGACCTCGTGTCATCTTCACAGCCAGTTCTTGGACTGATGGGCATACATTGATCTACATAGCTTCTAGACCCTGGCACAGGGCCAGTCATAGCTGGTCTATGCTTTTCAATTTCCTTTTCTATGCATAGAGACAAGTTAGCCAGCTCCTGGCTACGCAGCTGTCCAACAGGAAACTGAATGCCCCTCCCCTTCCTTTATTAGTGATTTTCTTAGAAGCCCCCCTGTCTTGGGGGATTTCATCCATATCAAATAACATAGGCTTACAGGAACAATTTCTCATCACAAATGAATGCACTGGCATTCTGACTTTATATTGGGTGTGTGAGCTTAGTTAATTTACTGGTACAACCATGAAAGAAAAAAAAAGATCCTGTCTCTGGATGCTGACCAAATGGTTTTTCAGGCTATAAAGCTTAACAGCAGACCTTGAATTAAGGTAAGTAATGCCACCCAGTTGGCCTTCTTAGGAGCAGCTGGCCACCTTTCTCCCAGAAGCACACTATTGTATTTCTTCAGACAACTCTGTCCTGTTATGCCCTTCAACTTACTTCTGTATCACTCCAGTCAACACTTCATGGCACTTAATCTATTCATTTCTGTTTCCTGCTATTAATATCAAAGCCCCTTGAGGGGCTTAGTTATCTTTGTATCTCTAGTGCCTAATGTTGACTGATATTTGTAGGTCTCTAATAAATATTTTTTAAAAATTAGCTGAGTGTTTAACATGCTAAAGGTACAGAGCTAAGAACCAAGGGTACAGGGAGATGTAAGATCTGGTCATTGCCAATGAGGAAAGTATGCTCTGTTTGAGCAGACTGGACCCATTCTGAGTTGGAGATTTTTCTGCTATGCAGATAGAAAACTCCATGGAAATCTCTGTTAAGGATTCACCAAACAGTAATGTCAGTATCTAGTCTTCTCTAATAGCTTCTGGGCTACATCTGAATTTTCCCTTTGCATTCTGATTTCCTGATGCTCACAAAGCAGGCCATCTCTACAGGTGTGTGAAGTAACATAAGAATGACAGGTCAGGTAAGTGGGTGTGCTGAGGCCATAGGGTAAGTTTTCTTGGATGAGGGGCACTCAAACTTGTTCTAATGAACTTATGAAGGGAAAGAACAAAGTCTGATAGATAAGGACAGCATGTGAGCAAAGGTCAGAATGGACATACATAGTATATTCTAGAGAGATTTGAGTGAAAACGTTAAGCAAGTAGGTGGGAATATAGGTCTGGTGGTCATGAGGGTTGTCAGTTTCCTAGATGTACTCTTGGGAAAATTGGAACCCACATGGTAAAGGGGGAGTTTTTCAAATTGTTGCCCAGGAGACCAGCAACGTCAGCATCGTTAGATGATGATAACTTGTTAGAAATGTGAATTCTCAGGCCCCATCCCAGACATACTGAATCGGAAACCAAGTGGAGCAATCTGTGTTCTAACGAGCACTTCAAGTGACCTTGATGCACCTAACATTTGATCAGAAACAAT
This sequence comes from Smutsia gigantea, assembly GCA_032199065.1. Classification (NCBI taxonomy): domain Eukaryota; kingdom Metazoa; phylum Chordata; class Mammalia; order Pholidota; family Manidae; genus Smutsia; species Smutsia gigantea. Next base: position 16,783 of record JAVSCE010017748.1, on the reverse strand, counting down.
TCCTACAGACCTGTTTCTATATCACACTCGAGACTGTAACATCTTTGAACTCACACTCTGAATATACACATTAGAAAACTAATTTTCACACATCCCTATCAGTTTGTGCTGGTACTACAGATTGTATTTTTCCTATTACTTAGTTTTGTGAACTCACTTTGATGACAACTATCTTACTGTCTAAACTTACTGCCCTTCTTTTAAGATGTAGAAGTAAAAAGTACTAATTATCTTTTAAGTTATAGTAACTTAGTTAATTCTGTCAATCTTATGGGCAGGATTTAAGGGACAGTTCAATGAGCTCTGGACTCACAATTTACAACATTTATGAGAGGAAGCTCAGATTTCAAATAGTGCCATAAAAATATGCTAAATACCTATGAAAAAATATCTTTGGATTTAAATGTAATCACCAATGCTTTGAAAACAGTGAGTATTCTGCAAACAAATGGTGTATATTAAATGTGTATTTCTCCTCTAAAAGACACTATCTTTACTGAAATAATACTGCCCTCTGAGGAGCAAGAGGGGTGATGTGTGACACTGGCAATGTCAGGATGGAGGAACATTTGTTTTTTTGAACTTTTTAGATCCTTCTTTTCCACCTCTTCCATACATGTTTGGTCAGTTGTCCACACCAGAGCAATTTTCAATATTTTGTTAGGAAAATACCCATAATAAAAAGTATCTAAAAATATGAAATTCATTTTTTTCTTTGAAGAGTAAAACCAAGACTCAAGCTGAAATACATACTTTGCTATGCCAACCATCCTTATTACAACAAATAAAACTCTAATCAATATAGGACATAAAAATAAATGAGGCGAAGACATTTGGAGGAATTCCGTTTATTGTGGATGCACTTTCACAATATATATTTATTGCAGCGATCAATTATCAGTGAAAAATATCAAGTGTTTATAAAACTTTTAGGAATGGCAGATTCACAGAACATGCTAGTCACCTTGCAGTTTTACCTCTTACGGATAACAGAGAGAACTGTAACCAAACAAGTAAATAAGGAATTTATTTTTCAAAAGATTAAATCCAAACTGAACAACATTCTAACCTAAAACTTTTTCCATCCCAGTACTGGAATAAAAGTGAGGATTGATACTCTCTTCTCAACTTCAGACTTTCTAGAAAAAACAGATAGTAGTGATCAGAAGAAGCTCTTATTCAAAAGCACAACAAAGCAAAGTTGCCTTGCCATAGGCTTTAATTCAAACTGATCCATTTCACTGCAATTACGGGAGTCAATGCTACGTCAGGCACTGCATGTGAATTCTAGTTCATCTTATCATAGACTCATGTCTACTCTGTCGTGGGTGAATGACTTGTGCAATCTTGGCGGCTTTCCTTCCTTTGGTCCAGGTGTGCTACAAGCTAGTGGATTCAACAAGTCTTTATTGATTTATGAGAAAAATAGACTTTGGAAGGCACTCCTCAGGCCAGCCTGCCCTGGCTAGCTCTTCCAGGTGAATACTGTCTGTTAGAAAGAGTCATTTGGGAGGCTCCCTCAGTGTGATAGGAATTGAGACTAAGGCAGTTTTGGTTAAGTCACATGAGGTATAAGTTTATAGAACTACACTGTATGTACATCTCTATGCTAGAATATATTGCCAAGACACTGGAGTATTCTTTTACCATCTATTTTGAAGAACAGGTGAACATTTATAAGATAAAATAATATCTGATATCTGGATGGTGTGTGTTAAAATGAAAAATAGATAGACTCTTGGAGAAAAAGGTAAAACTAATAAAAGTTACATATATTTTTTGCAAGTTCAATACCTTATCAACTTAAGACAAGTACCAAGGACTGATAAAGGTAGAAAAATTTGATTAAAAGATGCCTCGGTATATTAAAGATGGAATAGTATTGTCATAACTCCTAAATTTTGGCTTCTGCTCACTTTTTTCTCTGCTTCCAGACATTAGCCAAAGTTGATCTTATGTATACCCATACATGGAATTCCAATAGGTACAATTTTGTCACCAAAATTCTTGTCTTTAAATTCTAAAGAAGGAAGAGACCCCAGATACCACCTAAGCCAACCTACTGTGCACTTAATTCTTAAAGAATAAAGTTTTGAGCAAGCTTTGAGTTTGGCCCAGATGGTAGATGTAGTACAGTGCACACTGGACTTCAAGATTGCTTTCAGTTATAAACTAAATACTATGTTTTATAGAAAACGTCAACTCAGTTTTGACACGTCTCTCTTTTTTTCTTACAGGCAATTGGGCACTGAAACATAGTGATACCTATTCTGCCATGTCTCTATTGGCAAATACGAAAATATTAACATAATATTGTGATTTTTAGTTTTTAAAAAGCTGTGATATTGGCTAGTTACAAGGACATACTGCTAAATATAATAGCTAGCACATAAAAAAAGCTCTCTACCATTAGTGTGTTTGTATATGTGTATGCACATACATACACAATCAGGGCATCTAAAATGTGGTTCACCGTCACTACCAAAGAAATCCACAAAGCAATCGACCTAAAGAAATCAGTACCACTGTCAGCTAACATCACAATCCAATGTAGATATTCATCAGCATGAAAAAAGTAATACCTTAACAGTATATCTTTTTTTTAAAGACAATCATTATTGCAGTTATCGCCAATCTGAAATGGGTTACTTTCAGAAAGCATTACAATTGCCTACGAAAATAATTTCTTCCATGCTTTAGTCTAAAGTGCAGAAACAACAAGACTTCTGTATTTAAAATTAAAAAAAACCCCGCTACGGTTCATTTTTCTGGATACTGCACACATTCCTCAGGCAATTTTCAACTTCAATCACCTGTGATTGACTTCCGACGTGGTTGGTGTCACTGTTCAGACACAGAGTTACGATGATCAGTAGGAAAGTCTCTATTTCACAGCATGGGTTTCTTTAGAAACAGGCTCCTGTGCAAAGGCAGTACTTTTACCATGAACATCTCTATTCTGTGATTATTAAATATAGTGATAATATACATGGTTTACTGGGATAATGAGAAATAAAATAAAAGGAAATGAACCCAATTGAGTAAATCAACATAAATATAAAACAGAGCAAATTAGCCCTCTTCAGCTGGTCCAGCATCTTGAGCGGCTACTTTGGGTTCTTTCTTGAACCGTCTCAAACCTGCTAAGAGAAGAGAGCTTTAAATCCATCGGCCACAGGATGTCAGCTAGATGTTTTGTGTTGAAACAAAACAAAACAAAACAAAGACTTATATGGCAGGAATAAATATCTGGGAGATGGAGGACTGCTGTTGGCATTCTACCCAAATAATGCTCCTCTGCTTTTAGTCTATCCTTTCTTCTGCTGACTTTTTCCCTTTCCTCTCTCTTGCTTCTTTATATTCCTCTTTCCCTATCTTGGTCTTTCTTTCGCCTTGCTCATGGTGTTCAGAATCAGGGAGGGTTTTTTAGTTAGTTAGTTAATTAATTAATTAGATGCCCCTCTTAGGGCCGGGAGTCTATGGTGTGCCTTCCAAAACAGGTGCGCCTGACTGGTTGGCTCAGCCTCAGCCATGTCAAGGCATGGTGGTAACGTGGAATACGCTTCTCTTCAGTTTTCTCCTATTTTTATTTGCTCTCTGCTATTCTTATAGGACCCCTACCCTTGAAACTTGTCTAGTCCACAGCCTTATTTTTATACCATTTCTTTTCCTCAACTAGCTGCTAAAAGTCTTGCTAAGGTATTCACAGCTATTAAACCTCTGTGAATCTGCATTTTCAAATGTGTATTTCTATTTCAAAGGGATGACTACGTAGTGAGTCTGACATTTTGGGAGCAAAGGAGCTACGTACTCTGCTACCTCACAAACTCAGCTCTGGGCCTGAAGGTTATGTTAAATCACCGTAGAAAGAGTTTCATGGTATAGAACAAGGAGGAGGGGGCAATGTGTGCGAAGACTCAACCTGTCACCTCCCCTCTGTTCCACCATGTTGCACGATTCCATGGGGGCACCATTCATGGTGTATTATATGTGAGTGGTGTTCTGAGTCCCACCATTCCAGATCATATTTTTATTTTACTTCCCAGAACCCTGGATCAGAGGAATGTTATTCAGAGGGGCTTCATTAAACCATAATGATGGATGACGGATGGCTGACCTCCCTACTCAGAAAGGAGACTAAACAAACATTTGGACTGTCATTCTTGAAAGGTCAGAGACCTATGCTAGAGGGGCCACCATAATGGCTTAGGCCAACAGAAGTTCATTATTTAAAAAAACACTAAGAAGCAACTCCCCTATCCCTTTCCATGAGAAGAAAAATCGAACAAGGAGCTTTAAAACTTTACATTTTCTGCTGAATATGCAATCCCCAAGAGAAAGCAGCATGTATAATGGTTAAGAATGTCATCTCAGATCAGACTCTCTGAGTTTCAATCCAGACTTTGTGACTTACTTGCTATGCACTTTGTGGAAATTACTTAATCTCTCTGCCTCATTTCCCTCAGCCCTAAATGGGGTAATAATACTTCACATGGTGCTTAGAGAGTTAAATAAGATAATGTAGCTTAAGAAGGCAGAATAGTGCCCTGTATGTTGTGGACGCTCACTAAGTGTTTGTGGTTTGTAGTGGTGATAATTAGGTACTTTTAATATATTTAGCAATGACTTAGAAAACATGTAAAAGTAGAGAGGCTGGCTAGTGGATTTTATTGGACTACAAGATCAATCAATAACTAATAGAGAAGATGGAGTAGCACAGAGGCAGCTGCACTTGGACTTACGAGCACATGGGAAGTAGTGGAGGGGAAGTAGTTCTCTCCCTTCAGAGAACTGCAGTGATTCACTAGTTGCCTTTGCGGTGTCCTTCAGTCCTGAGTTTGCTTAAAAAGTGCTTCTGCCTTAGAGTCCTAAATTGACCCATTGGCAGATTGTTCTGATCTTATTTATTGTTGCCCTCTGATTTTTTGCTTTTCAATTTCCCCTCTGTTAAAGGAAAAGATCAGACTTATTACTTGCAATGGGGAAGGGCTACAAATAGAGTTGAATTAGCTCCTTGTTCAAGGGCTCCTGTTTTCAGTCTTAGCATCATTTAGATATTGTCCAGAGCCCCTTTTACGAAGAATGAGTCTACCCTTTGAGCACAGGACCAAAAAAAAGAGACAAATCCAGGTATTCTTAACCATTAGTTCTCATGGGGAATAAATTTTGCCTAACTTGTGGATATTATTTTAATTTTTTGCCATAGGAACCTTGAGTCCTAGGCTGCTAGCAGTGTAATCCCTTAGAATGGTTCTAGAAAGTAGCTATATATGGAATCACACAAGGAGATAGATGTTTTTTCCCCCCAGGTGATCTTCAAAGAGCTGTGGCTCCAAACCTGACCTGTAATGAAGTGTAGACCACAGTATACCACAAGGCCTTCCGCTGTCAATACTCCTACCACTGTGATGTTTCCAGAATGTCTTACTGAGAACCATTCCATGGGTCTGGACTGTTTATGTTGCATGAATGACAAACCTACAGTGTCAAAGGCTCCGTGAATTTTGCCTTCCACTATACCACATACACGTCCTTAGAAACTGATGTCACCCAGGCAAGGTTCTGTGAATCAGTGCTATTTCTCATTTGATCTGGGGACATCATTCTGCAGGATATACCAGGAAAATAACCTTGGAAAAACAAATCTTCCCAGTAGATTACCTTAGTGGGGGAAGTGACCTTATCCACAGATTGCTTTTCCCAGAGGTTCCGCTTGCCAGATACATCTCCTGGCCTCAAATCCTGATGAAAAGAAAGCAAAAAAATTGATAGGTGGCCATTTATATTTTCTGGTCAGATCTAAATAAATCACCACATCTGTTGTTTGTTAGAATCAGTTTCTTGTTTAATACACTTTGTCCTAGTGATCCGAAACGGATGGGATCAAAGGATCGTTAGCAGCTGTTTTTATGTAAACCTTGACCTGTGTTATATTATGGGAATAGGCTGGAACTCTCCAGCATTCTGGCCCTGGCCTTCACAAGGGACTTACTGTTTATTGGGATAAGTGAAATTGGAAATTTAAGCATATTTAAAATAATGTAGCCTATTTTTAACTTCCCATGCTCTTAGTAGTGAATAGAGCATAGGTTAGCTTTAAATAATTTTTTTGGGTCCGATATGCATTTTACCCCGTGCAGATTAACTTTCTTTCAATGCCCTGCCTGTAGCCCTGAGCCTTTAAGACAGTGCATACCAGCCTGACTTCCAACTGCCAGCACGGCATTTCTTGGCCTGAGGACTTTCTCGGACTACAGATACCCACTTTGCTGACCCAGGAGGCAGGCTGGAAGTTGAGTCAGTATCCCCAGGACCAGTCCTCAACCACTCCCAGATGAGATCTGGTGCAAGAATATTTCTCAGGCTCACTCACGACTCAGGTGGAATAACTCTGAGGCATGTGTTTTGTGGAAATCCCAGGATTTCTCTAGGGAATGAACTTTTAATAGCCCATGTGGTGACTTGCTTAGTAACATTATTGGCTGGCTTCTTTACCCTGCCTCACTTCCTAAATTATTTTTTTCACTCCCTAAGTAAACTATTTGCACTGAGTCAGTATCTTAGGGTCTGCTTCAGGGCAGCCCAAACTAAAACACTTTTCTGATTGTACTTTCCTCAGACTAAAATCATTTTGTTTCCTGAAAAGCAAGTGGGTAATTCAGAAGTGTGTCATTAGAACCTAGCCCCACAAAACTAAACATTTACCAAAAATTGTACCCATAAGAGAAACTGACAGTTGATGACATATGTGAGAACATGTGGAAATCTTGGGAAGAAAACACTAAAATATAATCGATAACAGTTATATAGCTTTGATTATTTACTACCTCATAATTAATTTGGTTTAGATAAGGATCCAAATTTCTGTTGCCACTTACTTTTCTTTCAGCATTTGCTTATATTAGTACTTGGCAAAAGGTAGTCTGCAGAAAAAAAATGTGTTTTACTGAAATAGTAATGTTTATTTTGGCAAAACCTTTTCTCATTAGGAAGGCAAAGCTAATAGCAGTTGCATTTTTCCATATGGACATATTTTTGATAGATAGCATTGAGACTATAACCACTGAAAATGCACTAGTTAAATGGTACTGTGTGAAGCATTACTGAATTTCTGGATTTCCATTGTGGCATGGATTCCTGATATTCTATTAGACCTACACCTATTTAACTTGGAACCAGTAAGTAACAAATCAGATTGTTTTTGAAGAACTCTACTACATTTGCCAATGCAGGTAGAAGCTGCCAAATTGTCTGGAAGAGTGCTTTAAATTTTTGGAAACTATAATTAGGAACATGCTAATGGAAGCTCTGGAAAGTGGCTATTATTACTTTATTATTTGATTCACATAAGAAATATTTTTCTTCCACATGAATGTTCTTCTACTGAAAAAAGGGGATTGTATTTCCCTTAAATCCCACCTATGAATCTTCTTGAGATCCCTTAAAGAGTTTAAAGAGTCCATTTTAAGAAAATATTAACATCCAAGTTGTATGCTGGTGTTTTTAAAATCAAAAGGGGAAATATAAATGAAATTACCTGACCAGACTACATTTTAGAGAAAAACCCACTCCGGAAGAAGAGGGAGAAATCAAGGCAGGAGAAGCAAGGTTTCCAATCAACCAGAGATCAAAGAATGAAGGAGAGAATTCATCTGAGAAAGATGTTGTTTTTTTTGAACAAAAAGAAAGACCAATTAGCATTTTAATCGCTGCACATGACATGTAGTTTTGACACAAAGAACAGACAAACCAGATAAAGCAGACAAACTCAGAATTGAATTCCAGTTATAAAGTTACACTGAAATCCTATAAATTCTACCCACAAATAGCAATAGATGTTCCAGTAAAGAATCAATTTTTAAAAATTTACTTTTAAAGTAAGTTAATTTTCAGGGACTCCAGATAATACTCATCTGACAAATTATTCTGAGCATTTTCAATTCTTGCATATATGAAAATTACTACATAACTAGTGGTAGAGGATGGTTTTTCTCTTCAGTGAATTTGACAACTAAACACTAATCTCGTGGATTATTCTTTTCCTTCTTCTTGAGGTTTCACTGAGTGAAGACCATTTTGGTGAAAGAGTTTCCCTCTGATTTTTCTTTAATGGCCACCTGCCACATACCTGCAAACACAAACTCAGGCTTTCCCCTCTACCCATATATGCCCAGGAATAGAAGCAAGAGACTGAGGATAAATCACTCCTGGTCCCAAATCAGAAGGTACCTGTGGGTCTCCCATTTTCTGTTTTTAAATAATCCTTTGACACCTTGGGCTCAGGGTCAGGCTGCCCGGAGTTCAAAGGGTGCCAAACTCAGACGCCAGCAAAGGGCCAGGCTGGAAACACAAATGCCTTGAAGAAGCTTTGTGTAAGAAAATAAGGAAAAGAGGGAATCAACAAATTCAAGAATGCATAACTCTACACCTTAAAAATATATTCAAAGTATAATTTAAAAAAGAATGAAGTAACAGTGGCTTCACAATGTAGAACTTCGCTGCAGGCCACCTGTGTGAAAACCCCTGGACAAGAGCCTGGCTTGACCTGTCAGTCTAAGCTGCCTTCCTGGCCCTAACTTTTTGCCTGTTAAGTTTTATGCATCTGTAGGATCCTTCCAGCCTTTTCTGCAGTTCAGAAATATCACCTCATTTCTCCTGGATCCATAGTGTCTGTGAATCACTCTTCTGCCTTGCTGGATTCCAAGTCACATCCTCTCCCAGACAGACTGCTATGTTGCTGTTCACACTCTGACACCGTGCTCGGTCTACTACCCCAGGATGTGTACAGAACTTAAAGTTGCTAGCTTTTTATAACATCAATTACATATTCTTTCTTCCAATCTGGCCTTCACTTAAGAAACCACACTAGTCTACAAAATCCAATGGGGAAAAAAAAGACATCACTATTATCTGTACTAAATACCACATTCTTCTTTCCTTTTCCTCTCCATCTGCTACTAGATGGTCTAGCAAATTAAATACTAAATAGTAGGTAAAGCAAGCAATGATTTTGTAATTTCTCTGTAATACCTTTTTGTCCTGCCATTTTTAGGAGGCTGTCATAACCCCAGAAAATGGGGCTTTTTGTGTAAACCTTGACACGGTTGTACCTATACAATAATAACGGAATGGAATTTTTTAACCCTCCCATTAGGGTGACAGAGATGATGATAGGCTTATCAATTAAATTGCTAATAAAAGAGTGTGGGTCAAGTGTTGGGTCAAATATATGAGTTATAAGTATAAAATTGAAATAGATCACAGATACTGAAAATGTGAAAAAATGACCATTTCCTCTAGCAATGTGCCATACACATCAAAGAAGAAAACCTTTCTCTCTTTATCCTTGCTACCTGGAAAGATCTTCAGTGGGTTCATGAACTTTGTAGACTTGTACGCATGTTTTGGGGCAGAGGTCTTCACATTTCATTAGGTTTTCAAAGGGGCCCATAGTTCAAAAAGGTTAAAAATCACTGGTCTGGAACCAAAACTTACATAAACTGCCATTGAAAAAATAATTTCTACTCTTTATATCTCCCTGAGTGCTAGGAAAACTTGAAGCACTGAAGAGCATATACCTTTTGGATATCATTTCTTGCCTTGACTGTCTCCTTTTATAGGCTCCCTTTCCTGTATATACTGGGACAGGGAAAAACATTTTTTTTCAATATACAAAGACTTTCCAATTGCAAATTGGGTTTATATTATTTTCACACTTCCTGTGAGCCCTTAAGCAAAGACTCTTAGGTTGAAAATTAAGTGATTACAAGGAGTTGTATCCATGAGGGGTATGGAAATATTTCTACTTTTTCTTTTAAAGTTGGAACAGTGATATACTTTAGTGACTTTGCAAATTAAATATGGAGCCAGTAGGTGCAATTCAATGCTCAGTGGTACAGAGGCCTAGGATTTGGAAAGCTGTTCTCATACCTTTGGACCGGAGTGGTTATGACAGCCAAGTCTCTGCTCCTTTGCGCACCAACAAAGGTATAAAAGCCAATCTATCAGAGAAAGCTCACCAATAGATAGCAGGCGGCTTAAAAAGGGTTTTGATTATAATGATACATGCAAGGTTAAAAGAATATTTTTATGTTCAGATAGTCACACTTCATAAGAAAATTTTAGACTTCCAAAAATAACATTCATAACCAGTTTTTATACAGTTTCCAAGTTCTACTTTTTTTTTTAATGGTTTTCCCTTGAAGATGTGGAAATAGAATTATAGCAATCATTTCAACAACTAACAACTATATTTTTGTGTTAAGTTACAAATATCAGGCAAATTAAAAAATATTGGTTCAAAATAGCCAACATACACATTCTTTGGGGAATAAGTCTTGGGGTGCTCTTGACAAGAGAGGAGGCCAAGATGGTTTGACATTTTCATTTTCAAATTCCTAGCTGTAATTTAATAGAATAGAAGCTAAACAAATAGACCAGTTAAGACTAAATCTGAACTGCCTCTACATTCTGGCTAACTACTACCCTCAGCGGGGAGAGGTGATTAGGACTCCATTTTGCCTTCTGGGTAATCATGGCTGTGGGACTGTCTTCTCTGAATCTCCTTGTCTGTTATTCAGTGGGAACAGCAAAGAACAAGAGCACCATCTTTCCCAAGCAAGGAGACCAACAGCTTGTTTTCTTCTACTGCTAGAAGCTGAGAGATCAAAGAAATTAAAAAAACCCGAAGCTACTTACAGAAGGTTTGGGAGCAGGCGACTTGTTTCCATCTGGGGTTTTCGTTAGCCATTCATTGATGCGGCTGGAAACCCCCACCTTCAAGCCGGCAGTTTCCTACAAAGAGTCAGTTATCCAATATTAAAGCCAAAAATAAACTTTGCCCGGAAAAAAATCTTCAAAGCAATCTCAAAATACTATTAAGTATTATTTTATGTGACCATCACATCACACTAATCAATTATTGATTGTTATATTTAATATTTTGAGTAAAATGAACTTTAAACTTGATGTTTAAAGAATATGTTGTCTGGTTAGCTTTCCCCTGCACCTGACATCACCCCAACCCCAAGGGCTGGTGATTAATTAAGGCACTTTATTTAGACCACTGTCGCCAAGCATAGTACATAGTCTAGCTTCATGAACACATTCTCTCTGAGCTTACTTTTGCAGTCATTGCAAAAGAAATACATCTTCACTGCTTTTATAACTAACTAGTGTGATCTCTTAAAAATAAAAGGTTAAACAAATCCAGCCTCCAAAATTAAGAGACAAAAATCCCATGCTCACCTTATTGGGTGTGCCTGAGGCAGTGGGGGATGAAAACACATTCCCTTTCTCCCACATGCTCTTGATATTGCGCACACCTTCAGCAGGAACAGGAAGATCCGAGGCTGCTGGCTTTGCAGGTTTTGTAGTTTTTGTTCCCTGAAGTGTGTGAATTATTTTTAGGATTGGTGCTGATAAGTTTGTTCTCGTAAAATTACAGGAAGCTTGTCTTCTACAGAACGTTATCATTTAAAAGATTCATGGTACAAACATCTTCACCACAAATTAGAGTCATAATTCTGCTGTAAAACTACATTTTGATGACATATGTACCTCAAAAATAAACTATAGTATAAACATCAGAGGATTTTTCAAAAATGAACTATGCTTTTTACTGGAACACCATTTATTGTTAAGGTGCTATTCCACTACATTTCTTCAACAGATACTCCTTAAGTGCCTACTGTGTGCAGAGCACTGGACCAGGCTCTAGGAATATAGTGTTTCTCAAGACAGTCTGCTCTAGAGGCTGCTTGTGGACTTACATTTTAATAGGAGAGGAAGTTAGTAACTAGTTATATAAGTATTTCACATTGTGGTAAGTGTTATGAAAGATAAATATATTGCTATAAAGCATGACAAGAGAGCACACAATAAAAGAATAATAGTTTAGGGGAGCAAAGAAGGTTACTCTGAGGAAGTGACATTTAAACCCACATCTGACAGAAGACTTGGAAGTGGCTAGGTGAAAAGAAAAAGCATTCCATGCAACGAGAACAGCATATGCAAAGGACCAAAGACAGGGATGTGCTAAAAGGCTAAAAGCTTGAGAGACCCCTGCATGGAAAATATACTGGAGGGAGGAAGGAATGGATGTAAGGATGAAAGGTGTGATTTAGAGATACTTCTCCAGCAGTGGTGATGGGCATACCCAGAATCATGCAGTCTCTCTGGTGGTCCTGCTTTGTGGCCTGCGGCATGTACTGCCAAGGTGGTCAGCCAGGATAAGTGGTACCATCAGTGGCCTGCACATAAAAAATTCTCCCCGGACTAGGTATACTCTGAAGCCACAATCTTGTGGCTCCATTAACTAGAGCTATGATCAATTCAACCACAGAAAGTAACTATCTTCCATTTGTCTCAAATTTTAGTGGACATTTAATCTTGTGAAAATGACCTCTTAAGGGTGAGGACTTAATATTCATTTGATAAGCCATCCAGACCCCTCTCTGTTTTATTCCCTCATCATTTGTTCGTGAACTATTTTACAGGTATCCCCACTCTGCTGTACAAAGGACAGGAGAAAAGAAAATCAGACATATCCAATTACTTTATAGCAGGTGGAATAATACAGAGGAAGGCCAGAACTATTGACTGAAGTCTACAAAAGGAGAAAAAACAGGATCACACCTTGATCGGTGGCATCCTACCTTTTAGTGCTTTGGTACTTGGAAATAGTCATTATTTCCAAATAGAGCAGAACTCATAGGTCAGTTTGATGGAAAAAATGTTGGAATAGACAGAAGCATAAAAATATGGCCATCAAGTACAAAACAATCAATTTGAAATTGATGATGATTAATCTCAGGCTGGTTATCACCTTTATATTAACTTATACTACTACTTTTGCTTGATAACAAAAGTTTACACAGACAAAGGAGGATTAACCAAGGTTGTAAGGGACCTGTTTAAACTGCATATGGGAACACATTTTATAAGGGATTAAATGTACTGAAGACATCTTTATGAACATACAAATAATAGTTAAATACCAATAAACTCGTTCATTAAAAGAATGACATCTTCATTAAAGAAAACTCAGGCTGAAAGTAGTAAACAACAATTTATTTTAAAAATCTCCTATGATTTGTTACTATTCTTCTCAATAGTTCAAAGTGTAAAAATGTATCACTAAAATTCTAACACACTAATGTGATGATTGGACTTGACTATTGTCCTAAGTGTTTCTATGATCATCCCTAATATTAGAGTCTATTTCTGTTTGACCATAATTCAGGACGTCTCTCACCTCAATTGCACTGGTATATTGCTCCAGCCTGCTGTCAATCTTGGAGACGACTGCTGCTTGATGAGTAGATTTGACACCACTGCTAAGTGAATAAACACACATACACACATACATGAAAATACAAGAGAGAATCCTTCTATACATGGAATGGCTGATGAGTCTCGATTGAACAATCAACCATATTTACCTTTTCTGCACAGACTTATTCAAAAATTCTGCTCGCTCTTCTATCTAGGAATTCAAAGAAAAACCCAATTAATATTTTCAGCTTATAAACAATGTTTGTCAGCCCGTGCCACTATCTCCTTTGAACCTGGTGAATAAAAGCACCAAAGAGTGTCTAAAGGGCATTAGGGTGCTGGGCATAACAGCTCTGCTAGAGAGGACCTGGAAGGTATTTTGAGAGTGAGGTTTGGAGAATGAATGCAGGATTAGTAGATAAGTGTGGAAAAATATAAAGTTTTGGAGGCAAATTAAAGACCAGACCTAAATGGAATAAAAATGCCTCTGAAATAATGTAAATCAGTGGCAAAATAATTACACTTCAAGACAACAATGTTTTCAAAAACACGTGCTGTTACTCTTAAGGACCTATTTATATGAGTACAGCTGAACCATGTTATTTGTTTAACAAAAACATCCCACAATGTTTTAACTATATATTTGATATGTAATAGGATCGAATAAGAAAGATAACCAGGAACTGTGAACTGTTCACTTACTGCATAGCCTGATTTCCTACTGTTAGCTGTCAAGCCTACTGTTGAACTTAATTTGCCCTGCATGTGGGAGATGGGGGTGGTGGTGGGTTGAGACTGGGGTATAGCTCATCAGTAATGGCCAAGGCCTCCCATGAAGTCCCTGTTAGCTCAAGGGGGGATTAAGGAAATAAGCCCAGAAAAACTGTGATGGATATATATGAAATGGGCAGTTCAGTAGTCTTAATTATTTTTCTTCCTAAAGCTTGGAACTTCTTTTTGCTACAACCAAAGCTACTAAATCAAACACTATTTTACTGAAACTATATCACTCAAATCAGATGTTCTTTATAAGTCAGCAAATATTTGTTGATGTCTCATGAAACCCAATTCCAGGCTGGAAATAGCCTTTGCCATCCATCATGTAGCAAAATCAGCAAATAGTAAAACCTTCTTTGTATTTGATTGCTTGTGCCAAAGCACACACGTGCTGAAGGGGTCTGTTTTGGTCCTGTTCAGGGCAGCCAAAAAATTTACTAGGCCCTAGTTGCCCTAGGCTAGTGTGGTTGAGTGTCTCCCTATAGTCTTCTGCTCGGACATGTCAGTGGTTCTTTCTGGTCTGGACTGACCTGGGGCTTGTGTACTATAAATACCCTCAGGCTTTTTGGAAAACTTGCTCTAGCCGGAGTATCAGTTGAACAAAACTTGCAGATGTTAGTGAGGGCCCTTTATTCTTTCCAATGACTTCTTACAACGATAAAAGCAAACTCATTAAAAATAAAACTTTGCAAATATGTGCTTATAGGTAGCCCTGAGTTTATGGGATGTAAAGGGTCTTAAACCTTATTTTTCTGATTTTAACATAAACTTAAAAGAGCATTTTTGGAGAAAAAGTTCTCAGTTGAATAAGGTGAAGTATGTTGAAACCACTTGATGCACTGGCACTTTTAATATTATCCACCCATCCATCCACCCATCCATCCACCCATCCATCCATCCATCCATCCATCCATCCATCCATCCATCCATCCATCAGCCTATCAGCTAAACAACCAGCCAATAATTATATATATATGTGTACATAGACACACCTTCTATATAAAGTTGAACACTCAACAATGTATAAGACAGCATCCCAATTGTCAAGGAGAACACAATTTTATAGGGGAGATTAGTAGGACATATAAATAAAATACTTAAAAGTCAATGGCAGGTACCACATTGAACATAACAAGAAAATGCTGTGGCTCTAGAAGTGACTATATGGGGTGGTTGGAGAAGGCCTTCAGTCATTTTAACGTTTGAGCTGAGTTTTATAGTTTACATGAGTTTATGAAAGAAAGAGGGGGTGCATGAGTTAGAGGGGAGAGTACATTTCCAGTAGAGCAAATACATGGACGAAGACTGGGGGGATGCATGCAGAATGGTGGGAAGGAAGACTGAGAAAACGTTTAGCGTGGTGGGAGGACAGAGCACAGTGGGGCCTCGCAGGGAGGACACTTGTTCTTTGTAGCACTTCCACAGTTCTGGCTCAGGGCTCGTGTGGCTAACCTCAGTAATCACATTCATTCAAATTACAGAGCTTCTCAGACTCTGACTTCTCCTTTCATAGTTACGAAATAATGCAGTTTGATTTTATTACCAGGACTCCTCATCCATTTACTGATGCACTTCCGTTAGAAAATTCCTGAAGACCAAGAGGGGGCAGTGTTGTCCCAATAAAACTCAGGGGATAAAAGCATAATATTCGTTTTTTTTTTAATTGGCTGTCCTTATTCTACACCCCCTCCACCACCAAAATATGAAACAACAATAATAAAAACAAAATTTTAGGTTTAACTGACTTAAATTTTTTTTTCTTGGCATGTATAATGTAAGAAAAATCTTTCACTGCTCACATAATTGAGCTATGAGAAACCAGGTTCAAAATTTCCTAGACAAGGAATGGAAGTCATGAGAAATTAGCAAAATACACTAGTTGATAGTATTTTGTCAAATGTTCCTCCCACTGAATTCTACAATGTTAACTTAGGACCATTTATAAAAGTTGCAGAGCCAAGAGTATCAACAGCTATAGGAATTCAATTGTAGGATCTAAAATCAAGCTCTAGAACTGGAGCTCCAGCACATACTATGCAGTTCTTCTGCACATACCATGGAGAAGAGCAATCGGCTGTGCCTGAAAACGTGTCTCTGGTATGTAGATAATTAAAAATGTTTTGTTTCTTTTATATTCATCTACTTGGCTTGCTCACACATGCCTCGCTCTAGCCAAGGGAAGAGAAACGTGGTTTCCTGGGAATGCTAGATGAAATGGGAGCCAGGAGTCTGGTCGAGGGAAAGAACAGAGGAGTAGGTTGAAAAATTTGATAGAAGATATTTGAAGAGGGGAGAACAATGAGCTGTAGTTTCTCCTGAAAAGAAGAGTAGAAATTGCAAGTCTACACAACTACTACTTTTTTTTATGTTACCAAGACTATTCACAGAAAGCTTGGCTTGGGTGGGATTTTAAGGAAGGCAGAAAGAGAGAACATGGTTTTCTTTGATTAGTGATGAGCCAGAAACAAAAGGACCTGGACTGGGAACAGGATGGTCTCCAGGGGCTGCGCAGAACACCCTGCTCTGAATGGGCTTTTTTGCCTTTCTGCTCTTTCTTCTAGAGCAGAGTCTGAAAACTATGGCCCACGGGCCAGGTGCAGCCCATGTTTTTCACACAGCCCTCAAGCTAAGGATAAATTTTATATTGTGAAATGGTTGAAATAAAAAAGAATATTTTGTGATACAGGAAAGTTTTATGAAATTCAAATTTTAATATCCATAAAAATAAAGC
>JAVSCE010017747.1:0-15940 GCA_032199065.1 Smutsia gigantea | reverse complement strand
AGGCTGCAAGAGAGCAGAGGCTGGAGTGGTGGCAGCGCCGAGGACAGAGACTGAGACGGCTACGGGGGCAGAGAGGCCCAGGGGCAGAGACCGGCTTGCTGCATGCAGACTCACTGAGTGGAAGGGATTCTAGCGATTGACCTGCCATCGTGGGAATAAAGTTGGGTATAAACGCTTTCACCCCAAGAACTTTCCATTGTCATTTTTTGGCCTCATTGAATCCCTAGTGAACTTGCCTGGAGCTGAAACCCATTGGCTTGACAGGTAGTCATTGTATATATATGGCCTCTTGGGCCTAAGGATTGCTTTGGGCTATTCTTATTTTTAAAAAGCATGCATATTGTGAAGATATAATTACTTAAGTATTTCATTATCAACCTGGATCCTGTGCAAAACCATTCTTAAAGTGTGTTCCTAGGTAACAGAGCAGCAGGAAACAGCCAGACAAGCTCCAGTGACAGTTTCCCCCTACTTTCTACACTTTATGCCATTAAGTGTGAAGGGAAGAAATTGGAATCTCTCTTCCATATTTTCTTCAATTTGGAGAATTTTCCTTTTCATTTTAAATCTCCAAACAGTTTCCTTTCTTTATATCAACAAATACTCTCACTGATCACAGAAAAAGGAAAATCAAATCCCCACACAGTACCTTGTTTGCAGAAATGAAGTCTGGGCAGGGTGGTTTATCATTCTGCAGTGGGAGCATACAAGACACGGAGATGCCCACATCCCAAGGGCAGCACCTTATACAGCTACTGGGTAAGGCGGGGAACCCAAAGCAACACAGAGACATCAGCAATGCTGCTGTCCTTTGATGGGTTCCACGGAGAGGCCATAGCTGGAATGCAGAACCACTGGTAAGTGAGTGCCTCAATTCATGAATGTATGAGTGGTTATCTATGGAGAGGCTTCAATAACTTTCATCAGATTCCTACAGGGATCTTTGTCCTTCTTATATTTCCCAGAAAGTTAATAACCACTGCAGTAATGGAATCTTACTTTGTGAGCATCTCAAATCTTTAGAGGATGACCTGGTTTTCTTCTCTTTTCTCTTTCACGCTTTAACTGATATGCAAAAAAACTGTACATGTTTAATGTATACAATTTGATAAGCTTGGGCATATGCCTACACCTGTGATACTGTTACCACAATCGAGGTAATAAACATATCTATCACCTCCAAAAGTTTCCTTGTGTCCCTTTTGTGTGTATGTGGTAAGAACACAACATGGGATCTACCCTCTTCAGACATGTTTCCATGCACAGTCCTGTGCTGCTAACTGGAGGCGCAAAGTGCAGCAGATCTCTACAACACGTCATCTTGCAGAACTGACCCTTTATACCCATTGGACAACTCATGAGGAGCTGTTGTTCAATTGTTTTTCTTTTTAAACCAGACCCTGATTGTCCTTTACACAGAAGTACTTTGCACTCTGCATGTGACGTGAACTTTTCTTTCCATTGACTTTATAATGAAATTAGGTGTATGTTCCCATAGGGAAGAAAACAGATCTCCCAGTTGTTAATTTTAGAATCTTAGCAAGAAAAGGGTCAAGCGGAAAGGAGTAATTCTCTCCCCTAATCTCCCCTCCAATTTCCCTCCAGTCTCTTTTTTATTTCATCTGTGGTCCTTTCACTTATTAGAATATTTTTTTTCTGACCCTAGGACACACCCAATGCTGTCTACCTCTCCTTGGAATGGTCCAAAGGAATCGTTCTGGGTCCTGAGCACCCTTTGTGATCCCCTGGTTCTCTTCATCTGCTGGAGATCTGCTCTCTGTCTTCTTGCATGTGAGTATTTAGCAGAACTGAGATATTCAGTATAATAGCCTTCCCCTCACATCTCCTAACACACAAACGAGGCACCTGGTCTGAAGGTCCTTAGGTTTGAAGTGAGATGGTACAGAGAATGAATCGGTCCCTTTCCTCATCCGAATGTTTGTGAGTTCAGAACGTCTACTTGTCTCATCTGACCAAATGCACCTAGCAACCCTTCATAAACGACATGCTAAGCAGGATTGTCAAAGCTTTCTCCATCCTACCATCCTCAGTGCTCTTGGGAAGGATCTGGAAGCAGGGATGATGAAAGTCTTCATGAATATTTTCCAGCCAGGGATCCTCAGGGAGCTGGCAGTGCTATTCAGCCATCCGCAAACTTGACTGCAAAGCTCAAAGGTGATTTGGGTACATAGGCAACCTATTTCAACAGAGAGGCTGATTTGGTTATCCATTCTGGGGAAACCTCAGATTCAGGTGACATGGATCTGTCCACTCTTGATGGAGGTAGATTGAAGAGGGATTTATCTGTTGGCTTCCATCGCTGCTCATTTAAAAAACAGGAAAAGCACATCACACATATACACATACACACACACACACACACACACACAGTGGCACACAGGATAAAGAAGAAAAAAGACTCCTACATCTACCCCTGATCTACCATTCTTACAACCAGAATTAAGATGTTGCTGTGTTTTGATCATGTGATGTAATCTACTATTTCATTGTGTGTGTATAAAACCAGTTACCTCAATCACTGTTGGTTCTTAGGTGATCCCATTCTGGGGGCTTCTGCAGTAGGTGGTGATTCTTTCATAGAATTTCAGATGAGCTGGAAACACATGGGAAAATATCTTCCAGCCAATCAAATAAGGCTATGGATAAAATTGACTGAACTAGCTCACTTATTAGCTGTGCAACTTGGACCATTGTTTGCCATCTATATGTATCAGTTTTTTCCTTATAAAATGAAAATATCAATGATCCCTAGCTAAGTGCATTATTGGAGAGTATAATAAGACAGTCTGTTAAAATACACAGCAGAGCACCTGGAACATAGTAAATATTCAATAATTCCTGACTAATCGTATTGGAAATAGCGTACCCCAGCGTTTGTTGGTTTATGTTTCCCACATACTGTTTGCATCCCCCAGCCAGGAGCACAGAACCTCTGAGTCAAAGAGAAGAAAGGGAACCACAATCACATGGCGACCTGTACTTGTCACGGCTCATTCTTAAATGATAACAGAGCTCGTGTATGATGCTTTCTCAGCCTTATGTTTGTTTAAGCTCCCACATCAGTTGAAGGCACCCTTGTGAGCCCACTCAGCCCTACTGTGCTTTTCTATCACCATCAATCAGGGCAACACATGTTAATTAAGTGCTTTACTGCTTTTGCACATGATTTATTAGGTCCCTTTTCATTAATGTGCTTGAACAAAAATAAAAGTAATTAAGTGGGGAACAGTGGCAGCAACACACACTCAGCATCAATTATTAAAAATAAAAAGTTCTTATGATGAGAGCCTGCTCATTCAACCTTAAGCCATCTGGGGGGCTCAGCTGATGGCAAACCATCTGAACTGTTACCGCCTCTAATTCGTAGCTTCACTGTTATTTTTTGAAGAGTACTAAAGGGAAATATATTTTGATGTTTACAATCAAAATACCAGCATCTGGCAAGGGAAGGCTGGCATTGCACAATCTTCTCTTTATCCCTTAATCATAGAAAGCCAATAAAACTCCTCTCGAGTCAAAAACCTGTGATTTCTTCCTCAAATATCAGAAATATGACTTGGTAAAACAGGCTTCTAGGAAAATAATGACCACACAATTGTAAGGGGAAAAAACATATTTTGGGGGAAAAATCCCCATTATTTCTCCCTTGAATAACTTGTTTTGCTAATGGAAGGACTCATAAGAAGTTGGAAGGCAACCCCAGAGGTCATTTTGTGTATCCCTCACATTTCTAGGCAGGGTTATAAAAAAATCTCCTGGAATTTATTCTAGCTTTTTCAATAAAAGCACCCAATATGAAAATCTTATTCAGGTATTAAGATTAATCCTGCTATTCTGATGAATGTATAAAATGAAGGTCGTCATCTCCTACCCTCAGGAATATTAAGGGGCTGTGGCTTCTCAGTATCTTAAAGCCAATGAGTTTTAATTCTTGGAGTCAATTTAAAGGCACTTAGCTATCATAAATTAGGTTTGTAACAAGGTAGGGTATAAATATGCAATAAATTGGATCCTACTGTCAGAGAATATTCAGATATAACAAGACTTCAGCCTTAGAATATCATAATAACCTGTCTGACTGTAATGATGAAGCTTATTTTCTACTTTGCAGTTTATACTATCTTTCATTTTGAGGATCTTTTTAAGCTTCAATATTCAACCTTGTATCAGAAAAATTTTGTATTTAAAGGTCCTTATATAAAAAAAAAACAGTGGGCCAAATGCAAAAGTGGCACAGCCATATGCAAATAAGGACATGAGACCTGCTACCTGGGGGACAAAAATCTTGACTTCAGGGTGAAAACAGTAAAGTTGATTCTGGAAATACTTTGATTTCTAGAAGGATCTCCACGAAGATATTAGTGGTTGTGACTCTTAAAAGTTGTACATTTTTGTGCTCTTCTCTATTTTTCAAATCTGATTCTACAATAAAAGTGCATTGACTTTGAAATTAGATCAAGAGATTATTTTAAAAAACATTTTATCAAGTTAAAACAGCAATGAATTAAAAATAGTTTTAACCTCATTGTTTTTTAATATATGATTTTTATGTAGGTAGATTTCTGAATATTCCTGATTTAAATTAACTTTGGTAATAGAATGATACTATGCTAAAAGTGGAAGTAGCCTGAAAAAGCATCTACATTTCCCAGAGTAAGTTCCATGGAACATTAATCTCTTAAAGTGGTCCTTGTAAAAAGGGTTCCACAATCAAGTAAGTTTGGGAAATACTGCTCTCCATATTCAGAGGCTCTGCATAAAGAATTCAAGATGCTTGCCTCTAATGAAACTTGTTTAAGTGTTTTTAACCCAATATCTGCCTACCTCATTTGACCCTGGATGGCATTTTTCCATTAACTCCAAGTAACAGCCTGTCATACTTTGGGAAGTGCTAACCTAGATTAATCATCTCAGGAAGGAAACTCAATCAGTGAGCTGTTTCCCAGGGTCCAACAGCTAGATGCTAGTGGCATTTGCACTGAAACTCAGCTATTCTGACTCTCTGCCCAGTGCTCCTTCCATTAACCCAAGTGTACAACACTTCTACTCAAGGATGAAGAAGTGCCAATTTCTCCTTCCATATCCATGCAATGGTCCTTTCCTCACCTCAAGGAAACAGAGCAGGGAAGATTGCTTCTGACATTTCCTTCCAAGATTCAAGGCAACCTCATGCTGTGATCCACCCTCATACCTTAAACCATTTGGATGATCATCAACAGACCCCCTTAAGAAGCGAAAGTCTGCCTTACCAATTGCTATTCCCATTCCTGCTAATTTGAAAGGTTCCTTTCTGCCAGTACCCTTGAAGTAAAGAATTTTTTTTTTTGGCTTCAAACACTAATGCTTCTTGAAGGCCATTTATGTCACACTTCAGGAGTTTTTTCTCATTACCTGAGGAATCGTGAGAGAGTGAAAATCTCTATCCATCAGGGAGCTGAAATGGAATACATGTTCAGAACGCTTACTGCTCATCTGCGCTGGTTCTGTCTTTCTACTGTGCATAGCTTAATGATTAGACATGCAGGCCCATCACATCACCACACCTGTAATGTGGAGTGTTTTGCCCATGGGTGGTAAATTATTTGCTGTTCACTTTTTGTCTGAAAACCCAGATCTTCCCACCATTTCCTTCATTGCCTGGTTACTTTCCCTTTTTCCTTTTTCTTCAGTTTTTTTTTTGATATTCTAAGACTTTTAAAGACTAGTGAGCCCCTCTGTGTGACAGTATAGCTCCACTCCTCAAACTGTCGTCAGTGGGCTAGCAGTTTGCCCATCACTTTGGGAGTTGTTTAGAATTGCAGAGCCTCAGGCCCCACCCAGACCTACTGAATCATACTCTGCATTGTGACATGATCATCATAGGACTGTGTGAACCTGAAAGTTAGGAAAACGTTGGTCTAGGGCATGTTACAAAGCAAGGATTTAATTTGTGAAGCAGAAGCTTGAAAGAGCTATATTGACTTGCAAACTCTTTCTGAACTCAAGTCTCCTCTTTTGTTCTGAAATATACACCAAAGCTAATATATTTGGCATGTGAGCTTTACATTTTGTAAAATAGAAACATACCTGGAGACTTCTGAAACATTTGAAAGGGAACATCGAAATACAGCCCATGTGACTAATTTAGTCAACTGAACTTGGTAGAAAGGAAGCTAACAGGCAGCCTTCTTTCTCTCTGGGAGCTGAAGCTGGGCAGTAGCCCAGTGCCCAGCAGAGCCATACAGGGGTGTGGAAGGAAGAAATGCAGCCCCCCCCAGCGGTACCCCCAGTGGAACCCTCCCAGGGGAGTATTAGCACGAACAGCAGAGATGTAATCAGTCCCCAGCTTTATTCTGTCCGGGCATTTCCACTCTGTGATTTCCCTGCAGCTATCTTCTTGGACTAATGGGGAAAAGGGAATCAAGTCTTTAACGCTTCCTTGATTTAAACAAAACCAAAAAAAGTGTGCTTTTCCTCAGGATACTAAGAGGTAGTGTGTGTGACTGTGTACTAATCTTATTTGATAAGGCCACGATTGATTTATTTTTCTATGCATTTTGAAGTACTGTATCTAGCAGTAGCTTTCTCTAAGGAGCTTCACACAAGCAGCTCATTACATGAAAAAAATCCCGGTACGGTAAAGGGATCAGTATTTATTATGCTCAGTCTTAGAGCAGATGGAGACAATGCAGGGAGAGAGCTAAACGTAGAGCTGAATTTCAGACTCCTAGCTCTTAGCTAAATACTCTACGTAGTGGTGTCCCCAGGCTCCTTTCTTAGAATTAAGGAAAACTAACTTCTTAGTTTCATTAGGTTTACTGTGAGGTAGTCCCAACCATCCTATCAGTTTGGGTAGATGGATGCCACAAAGCCATGAAGACGCATCTTAGTCCACACAAATTTCAAGGGTAGTGAATCACTCTTGCCAAGCTACGGGTTCCATGCATGCTGATGGCCCTGTTATTTGGCTGCTAATTACTTAATTGTTAATTAGCTTTTCACCAGCTCATCTGTGGTCAGTGGACATCCATACACCCCCCAAGTGTGCACCTAGTATGGGAATTCTCAATTTTCCTGCTGAGGGATTCTGCCTTAGTTAACCAAAGAGCACAGCCCAGGGTTAAACATCTGAAATCAAACAGACAAGCACATTTGAGGCAGAAATTAGGGATAGGTTGCCTGGCATGGATAAAATCAGAATAGAAAGTCTGGAATGAAACAATAAGCACTGATACATTTTTCAAGGGCAAGCACTTAAACCCATTTTTATCAATGAAACCCATGGGTATACAGCCCACCAGGGTGTGCAGGGACCTGTTAGGGCTGGAGAAAACTGTGCTAAGGTAAAATGGAGAATGTGACACTCCTTCCATGAGCATATTTTAATTTTACCTGGGACTTCCAAAGTCTTAATCTAAAGAAGTGGTTAGTTGCTGGAATTCCTGGTTATTGTGGCCAAGAAGTAGTAAAGAATTTGGGCGAAGAGGCTTTTGGTTCCCTTTGATACACATCATCCAGGCAACTGCGAATTCTGTGTTTAAAGCACATGGTACTGAAAGTAGGGGATAGTTAAGAGACTGAAACCTCATTTTTTCCACACCTAGGACAAGATACCAGTCTCACTAAATCCAGATTTTTTTTTTGATACAATAGCTGGTAGTATTTTCAAATTATGCTTTGTCCAGGGCATTCAGAAGCGTGCAAGAGAAGGACACAGTAATATGCCAGTAGCTTTGAAAAAAATTCATGATTGAAATATTTTTTAAAGAAAATAAAAATTATGAAAATCTGACCAAAATAGAGTTAAAAAGATGGAGTAGGCTATAAAGGAAATTTTTCTTAATTGTCAAAATTCCCCTTTCCCCCCAAAAAGCCATTTTTATCAGACAGTTCTATGGAATAATGTTATCATATCTTTAAGGAAAAGATAATACACATTCTATTTAAACAATTCCAAAGCTAAGGAAAAGATGAAAGCCCAGATTTATTTCTAAGAGACTCACCTGACTCTGACATGCTAATCAGTGAAGAAAACTATTGACCAAACTCACTTATGAATACACTGCAAATATTAGCAAATTGAATATTAAAGTGGATTTTAAAAGAATAATCCACCACACATAAGAAATACAAGGATAAGCAAGAAACAATTTACACAAAGAGCAAAAAGCCACATAATCACCTTAATAAGTTTGTGCTAAAATTAAACAGAAATTCATGATAAAGTTATTACTGATGAATAGAAAAGTGTGTCTTTAACTTGAGCATGCATATTTATCAGGGACTACAAGCAAACTCCTTCCTAAGTAGTGAAATAGAGCCATTTCCATAAAAACAGGATGAAGACAATGATCCCTACCATCAAATGATTTTTCCACATCTTCCTTGGCAATAAGCAGCCCTCTTTCAGTTATCAGAATCATTGTTGAAAACATCACTTTCAGTCAAGCAAGTGGATTAGGGAGGCTTAATTAGTCCAATTTTATCCTCAAAAATTTGGCAGATAATTTCTCAAATCACCATATTGCCAGTTAAAGAGAAATTCTCTTTCGCCTTTTATAGGCATGCAATACCATTGTCCTGTGTGATTTTCTAGATGCTTCTCTGAAATCATGCTGACACTCTGGTTCTACCTTTCCTGCCATGTAGACTATGATTATCTTCTATTTGTCAAATAAATCAAAGAGAAGAGAGGTGGAAAGACCTACCTTGCCCTATCCTTCCATAGTTTCAGAAATAGCAATATCCCTCATTTCACAAAGCCGGTGTTACATCTTTGATCTAGCACTCTGAACTCTCATTAGTACTGCAGGTACCATACTGGCTTGGATTTCCAAGCAAAGCTACTAGCGCGGTTGCAGCAGGAAACTGGTTTGGCAAATCACTGTTCACCCTGAGCAGAAGAAATAAAGATATATTCTTAACAGGGACAAATTAACGCAAGAACAGACACATTAGGCTCAACATTTACATGGGTAATGTCTATGGAGTTCTAACTAGAAACATATTCATTAGGAATGTTGAATACATAAAACTTGGAATGAAAGAGCCATTTTCAAAACTTCAGCTCCCTTGTCCTTTACCCCTGGCAACCACCAGTCTTTCTCCATTCCTATAGTTTTTTCATGTCAAGAATGTTATATAAATGGAAATCATATAGTATGTAACCTTTTGGAATTTTCTTTTTTCACTCAGCATAATTCTCAGGAGATTCAACCATTCATCCAAATTGTTGTGCATATCAGTTGTCTTTTTTTTTCTTCTCTTACTGCTGAGTAATAGTCCATGGCATGGATGTACCATGGTTTGTTTCACCATTCGCCCATTGAAGGACATCTGTGTTGTTGTTTGGGGTTATTAGGAATGCAGCTGCTTTGAATATTTGCACACAGATTTTTACAGGAACGTAAATTTCCATTTCTTTTGAGATTAAATGCCCAAGAGTGCAATCGCTGGGTCATATGGTGATTGCAGATTTAGTTTTATAAGAAACTACTGAACTGTTTTCCAGAGTGGCTATACCATGTTACAGTCCCACCAGCAGTGCATGAGTTATTCTGTTCGGTTTCTCCTTCTCTTTGTCAGCACTTGGCATGTCATTGTATTTTACTTTAGCCAATCTGATAGCTGTTGAATGTACTTTTCATCCAGGGTTTCTCAACCTCAATGCTATTGACATTTTGGATTGGATGATTCTTTGGTGTTGGGGAGGGCTGTCCTATGCATTGTAAAGTAGGTAGCCACATTCACCCACCGTGATATCCAGAAATGTCTTCAGAGTGCTAAATGTCCCCCTGGGGGCAAAATCTTCCTTCTTGAGAATCACTGTAATACAACATGACATTCTAAATTCTAAATCTAAAACAAAGTCAGTAAGACTCACTTCACTCCTTTGGGCTCCTTTTTTTTTTTGAAAATAAAACTTCTCTTAATGACCTACTGTTCTCCTCCTTTCCAACCAGATGACTCAACTCATCACCCAGATGCATAAGATTATAAACCTGCTGTGATGACTGGCTGGACTAAGACCAAAGTGAAATTGCTTTCATATGATGTTAACTATTAAGACTTGCCCACCCTGTTAGCTCTCCAACTGCCTCCATTAGCTATGAATGTGCCTGCTCCAACTTGTATATAAAATGCTAATCCCATGACGGAGAAAATTCAGAATATTTATGAGATGAGAAAGGAGAGAAGAACCTGGACAATAGGCTTTCTGAAAGGGGGTGAAGCAGATCAGAATAAATGCAGGTAACGCAGGTCATGCTAAACATCAGGAAAAGCTGTAATTCCAGTGGCTGGACCCGCAGAGTTTTACCTCTAAGCATACAACTTTGTACATCACTTCAAGTGTACATCAAAACAGTAATTCCCAGACTTCTCAGTCTGTTAAAATGCGTCCGATCCTCCAAAGCTCAGATCAAGTGCTATCTCTTCTGTAACTCCTTCTCCAATCTTCTCAGCTGGAACAAAATCATCTTTCCCCTGGATTCTGCCAACATTTAGCTCTACCTTGATCATTACTGGGACTTGTCATTCCGACCATTGTTTGATGATGTGCCCATCTGTGTCTGTAGTGAGATGGCTAGCTTCTTGAATTTTATTTAGCAGTGACTTTAAGACCAGAGCAAGAGTGGCTGTGGAAGGGCACAGCACGGTACATGAGAGGCAGAAGGGAAAGATATGGAGAAGCGACAGGCAGCCGAAAGACAGCAGAAGAAAAGGGATTTCCAAGTCCGAAGTTTTGGGGGCCTTTGGAGCTAGACCCAACTTGGAATTTGTATCCAAGTAGTCTCTGGGACTGGGGAAAAAAACTGTTCACTGTGAAATAAGGGCAAGGAATCTTGTGGGTCAATGGCTTGCAAACTGAATCACCTGGAAGGCTTCTTAAAACACAGATTGCTGGGCCCCACCACTAGAAATTTTGATTTGGTGTCAGAGGTAGGGCCTGAGAATATGCATCTTCAACAGGTTCCCAGGTGATAGAGATGCTATCTCAAACTCCAGCAGCACAGTTTGAGAACCCTTGTTCTAGCATGGGCTTCCCCTCAAGGTTCCCACACAGCCTGTGGAGGTCAGCCCAATTGCATCCAATGGAAAGCTACCAGGGAAAAAGCTTACATAGGGGTACCCAACTGGGCAGCACCTCCTCTTTGCTGAGACAAGTCTAGAATCTGATACAAAACAAGGTGTTACCTATGGAGAGTAGAAGATGAGGAACTAGTTAGTGGAATGAATAATCAGTTTTGAGGAGATAAAGCTCTGTAAAGCTAATCTGGGCCACAGATACTGCCCAACAGCTATTTAACTAGTGAGATCTTGATAGAGATGCATAGGGAGGGAGGGAGAGAAAGAAGAGAGACAGAGAGAGAAATGGAAAGGTAGATGGACAGATGAGTAGATCTAGAGATAGACCCACTCCTGTTCATGGGTTCTGTTGCAGGCAAACTTCTAAGGGGCCCAGAGGATCTCCACCTCCCAGTATTCATGCCCATGCATAACCAACTCCCTTTGAGGGTGGCTGGATAACTGTAGCAAGTTGTTCTTAAAATTATACACACCAAAAACAACACTTTCAAGTCACTGTGGCTTCCTTTCGTCTTACTGGCACTCTTTCTCTCTCTCTCTCTTGCCTTCTCATCTGCTCTCTCTAATGAAGCCAGATGTGATTTTCAGAGATGGCCCATGGAGAGGCCACATGGCAAGACTAAGGGAGGCCTCTGACCAAAGACACTGAGGAACTGAGGCCATCAGTTGAACATGGGTCCAACAACCTCATGAACATGAGTGAACTAAGAAGCCTTGTTAGAGACCCTGACACAGTTAAGCCATATGTGGATTCCTAACCCACAGAAACTGTGAAATAATAAATGCGTACTGCTTTAAGCCACTAGATTTTGGGGGTAACTTGTTATGTGGCAATAGATAATGAATATAGATTCTCTTCCAAAAATGCCAAATACTTAACATCTGCAGAGCATCAAAGGGGTGTGGTTGTGAGGGTGTGTGAGTGAGTGAGTGATCAGGCAGGGTTCCAAAGAGATTTTTGACCTGCTAATGGGCATAGCCTTATTTCCTACCACACAAGACGTGTTGCCAATATGATCCCTTAAAAAAGTCAACACCAAAAGTTCCAGGATTAATTAGGGTTATCATTGTTATCATTCTTACTCAGACTTTCCAGTCCTAATCAGGCCATCCCATTCACCTTATTCACAACTAGTTGGTGTAACTGTGATATTTGTAATCATGGTTAGTCTTACTCTTTCTGACTCACCTTTCTAACTCCACTCCTATCTGTGGCTATGCCCCAGCCATGGCTAGAGTCTAAAGTACTAAAACCTCATATAAACTCTTTTACACATCAATAATAACAAACAATATTCATTCTCCTTTCATTCCATTTTCTACAGATGTTTACTGACTCCCTTCTGTGAGCAATGCCCTGTGCTCAGGACAGTAACAGGAAGATGGCCACGACCATAATGTGCTCATATTCCCTGTGAAACTTACAGTAACCGTTACACACTCCACCCCCTCCACGCTGATTTCTTTTTAGCAGTGTCTATGTAGCAAAGATTGTGAGAATATTACCATTTGTGAAATATGCTCAGTGAAAAAGCTGATTCCCAGAAATAGATTAAGAAACCTGCCATTGGCATAAAAAAAATACAACACAAAATGAAATGCCAGCAGTGGGCCCTTTTAGCTATTGTTGGCATGGCACCTTACTTGAGATTGGAAACTTTGGCTGGCTACTTCCCAAGGGGCCACTGTGAGGGCTTAAGGGGTGGTATTAGGGGCCTCTCCGTAAAGATGAACCCCAGCAAGGCAGACTTCAGTGTGTGTTGGACGTGGATTCGGCTCTGCCTGCACAGTCAGCAGGCGGCACAACCATAGTTCGTACCGTCCCATGTCCCTCAGGGCTCCCAGAGATCATAGGAAGCAAACAAAAGACAGGATAAGCTCATGACGCACGTTGCTTGTAACTGAAAAGCAATCTATGAGTATTAAAATAAATCCAGAAAAGGCAATTTGGCAATGCATATGAAAAGACTTAATTTGTATTTCCACCACTTGATCTAGCAAATCTACTTCTAGGAGTTTATCCTAAGGGGGAGAAATCATAATGCTTTGAAAATCTATGGCTATTATGGGTATTTGTCAGAATTATGGTCGTGAGAAAAGAAATTGGAAACAGCCCAAATATGCACCCAGTGGGGACTGAGTAAATCAATTATTACATAATTGCACAATGGAATATAATCCAGCCATTAAAATAATATTGTGCAATAACAATTAAGAACTGGGGAAATGTTAATGTCCATTTTATATTATAAAGTTAAAGAGTAGGTTAAAAAACATGTACAATTTGTTTTTTTTAAATGTGTGTTTATATGTACATTTTATATATACAGAGAGATTTTAATAGTGATTCTAAATGTTGAGCTTACGATAATTTAAATGTATTATTTTTATGTAACTATATGATCTATATTTTCCATAATGAGAATATATTGTTTAGATTAGGGATGTTTTAAATTTCATTAGTTTTATATAACTACTGTGTCTATTTTTTACAATGACTATACAATGTTTAGAAAAGACTAAATTATTATCAGAAAAAGAGATTGATTGACTGAAAATGTATATTAAAGGGATTCTTAAACCAAAACTTGAGGTTTTAGGTACACAAAAAGGGAATATATAGTAACTAAGCATCTTAGACTCTGCCTTCTGTGCAGCAAGTCAGTGTCACTCAAAGGCAGTAGAAAGTTGGTTTCAAGTGTCAGTGTCAGGTAACAATCCTAGGTCCTGTTACCTTCCAGAACTGGCACTTTCCTTTTGTCACTGAATGAATCCAAGGGACGTTGTCTTTGGGCTGGGGGAGAAGAAGAAAAGGGCCTTTCAAGGAGGAAGGAGAGACGATAGGCCCTCTGGTGAGGACAAATGAATGCCCCTTGGCAAGGGCAGATGGGGCTGACTGCGGCTCAGGGAGGCAGGTCCTCAAAGACAGTTCAAGCCTAAACATGTTTTCTGTTCAGGGGCAGTGGGAGTTTCTCCTTTTTTTTAAATTTGTCTCAATAAACAACTTCAAAGAACCCAAAGTCATAGAAAGATGTAAATACAGTAAGTGTACACATATTTGGTCTCTTCCTGAGATCAAGCAGAACCTGAGATTTTACCAGACAACCAATTTTTATTTCAAATCAAAATAACACTTCACATTTAAGTAATTTTCCTCCCTGAAAATGTTTCCCTTTCTTTTATATGAATAAAAAAGAGAGCTTTTCAGTTGAGGCATACATAAAATATCTAAATAGACCAAAAACATAATTTAAAAAATGATCTGACTCAATTATGTTACATCTTCCCTAGGAGACACAAAACATCCCCAGAAGATATACACTCACTAAATGTGCACAGAAATCATTCATTCATTTACTCATTTAACATGAATTTACTTATCACCTACTGTTAAGTACCTGGGATAAGGAGATAAAGACCAATACCTCCCTACAGGAAACTACAGTAAGAGAATAGGTGGGGCAGTTGAGAGAGAGGACATGTTAAAGTAAGACAGACAAGTAAATCCCATTTTTAGCACAGTGTATAAAGTGCTTTAATAGATTAATGCATAGTGTAAATGCTAGGGGAAGCCAGGGAACAGACATTTTAAAAATTCACAACAGATGGAGGCATTAGGGAAGTTTCCAGAAGAGGGAGGACTTTTGTTGAATCTTGAAAAGATGGGAGGTTAAACCAATATATCTTGAAGGGATGGGGCACACATGTAAGGGCACAGATGTGTGACAAAGCAAGGATCTTAAAACTGGTGGCAACAAGTTGTGAATAAAATGCCTATCCCTTTTCCCACGCAGCAAGCTCTGTGCAAACCCTGCCCCTTCAGCAACCCTCTCACCGCTAGGGAGCCTGTCAGATCGCCCGGCTTTCCTTAGTCCCAGAGTGGCTGGGTGTGGATCCCATCCTGCACAAACGTCTGGAATCTGTTTCTCAAGCACTCCACCTGTCCCAGCTCCCCATCCTCCAGAGCGCCACACAGTGTAGATTTCTACTCGCAAAGCAGACCTCCAGGGCTGGGTGTTCAGCAGTTCTAAGCTTCCACCCCCTCCCTGCTCCATTTCTCTTCCTCCCACCAGTTAGCTGGGGCAGGGGAAGCCTCAGGTCCTGCTGGATCAAGGCTTTTGTACGTTATCCTGTTTTGTGAGGTCTGCTCTGTTTGTGAGGTCTGTATACAGTCTGGTGAAGCCTTCTTTCCTGTTGCTGTTTTAGGGTTAGTTGTATTAACTATAGTTTCTCACTATCTGTGGTTTGGGGAGGAGTTCTCTGTCTCACCTTTCACACCGCCATCTTGAATCTCTCAGAATTTGCATTTTTAACAAGATTTCAGGTGATACTGATACAGCTGACAGTATTTTGAGCACCACCATGTGAAGAGAAAAACATACAAACAGCGAAGCATGTGTGGTTTATCTGTAAGACTCCATAGACTGAGGGAGTTTTCACAGACATGGAGAACTACTTTCAAAACTGCAAACATTTGCTTTTGTTCAAATGATAGTCCATACTGCAAAAGGCAGACTATAAATTTTTCTCAGTTTTTACTTAATAACATTTTTCATTTAGTCAGTACAATCTCAATTTATCACTCAAGTATAGCTGTTTTGAATTTTTTCCTGGTACTTCTTAGAAAGACAGCCTGAGGAAAACACAGGGCCAGTGTCTATGTAACTCTTCCTTCACCTGAAAGAACTGTTTGCTAGTTAGTAGAGTGCTTAATACAGTGAGAAATCCTGCAGGTAGATAATAACTAGTCATTGGTTTGTGTCTTTCCTGTTTCTTTAATTCGAAATGGGTGTAAACCTGCAACAGATATTCCAGACCAAAAAGGAAGACTTTCAAATTCTAAAACAAAACA
>JAVSCE010017746.1:0-17511 GCA_032199065.1 Smutsia gigantea | reverse complement strand
ACCACACTAGTGAGGATGGCCAACATCCAAAACACAAACAACAACAAATGTTGGCGAGGATAAAGGGAACCCTCCTACAATTCTCTGCCTGGTGGGACTCAGAACTAGTTCAACCATTGTGGAAAGCAGTATGGAGGTTCCTCAAAAAACTCAAAATAGAAACACCATTTGACCCAGGAATTCCACTCCTAGGAATTTACCCTAAGAATGCAGCAGCCCAATTTGAAAAGGACAGATGCACCCCTATGTTTATTGCAGCACTATTTACAATAGCCAAGAAATGGAAGCAACCTATGTCTCCATCAGTAGATGAATGGATAAAGAAGAAGTGGTACATATACACAATGGAATATTATTCAGACATAAGAAGAAAACAAATCCTACCATTTGCAACAACATGGATGGAGCTAGAGGGTATTATGCTCAGTGAAATAAGCCAAGCCGAAAAAGACAAGTATCAAATGATTTCACTCATATGTGGAGTATAAGAACAAAGAAAAATACTGAAGGAACAAAACAGCAGCAGACTCACAGAACCCAAGAACGGACTAATAGTTACCAAAGGGAAAGGGACTGGGGAAAATGGGCAGGAAGGGAGGGATAAGAGGGAAAAAGGGGCATTACGATTAGCAGATGTAATGTTGGGGGGGGCACGGGGAGGGTAGTACAACTCAGAGAAGACAAGTAGTGATTCTATAGCATCTCACTACGCTGATGGACAGTGACTGTAATGGGGTTGGTGGGGGGGACCTGATGAAGGGGTAGTTTAATAATCGTAATATTGCACATATAATTGTAAATTAATGATAATAAAATAAATTATATTAAAAAAATAATAATAAAAAAATAAAACAAAACAAAACAAAAAGAATGTTCTAGCCTCCATGTGGCAACGGCCTCTTTGGGCCCTGTAGAGCCCTGTTGTATGTGACCAAGACTGGACCTCTGCCAGAGAGACTTGAGGAAGAGCTGATGAAAAAATTTTCATTTGCTCTTCATGGGCACCAGTATAGATTTCTCTCTAGTAATTCTGGACAAACTGTCTGCATACTCTGATTTCTACGGTTCAGCAGGAGCTGCAGGAGACAACCTCAAGTGCAGGTGGGAACCTTGGAAATTTCAAAGATAGGGAGTTTGGAAAGCAGAAGTCATGGGAAACACAGAAACAAATCGGTGGGGGGGTGCGGTAGCGAAGTCTCCTCTGTCTCCTCCAATGGAAGATGAGCTCTAGGAGTGGCTAGTAGAACCCTCCCACCAGGTCCTCCCAGGTGAACACTCCCCAAAGTCAATACTGCTATAAGATAGTATGTAAAGCCAAAACCTTGGGTATATGGTTTCCTTGTTTGTGTCTCTTTTTGATACAGTTTGTTCATCATCTTTGCTTTAAATCTTCTATTCTTAAGTG
Source organism: Smutsia gigantea (assembly GCA_032199065.1). Classification (NCBI taxonomy): domain Eukaryota; kingdom Metazoa; phylum Chordata; class Mammalia; order Pholidota; family Manidae; genus Smutsia; species Smutsia gigantea. The sequence continues at coordinate 16,106 of JAVSCE010017746.1, read as the reverse complement.
AGGACATTTCCATCACAGTGCCTTCCACTGGGTTAAGATAGAAAATTAGAGCGCTTTCCATTGACCAAACATTCCTGTGGCCCTGAAGGCATGGGTTTCCTCATGCCGAATAATCACTGAGGTGGAAGGAATACAGAGGAGAGTCATCACAGCCATTGCCCTGTCTCGAAGCAGAGCTGTGACAACTCTATCTCAGATGTGTGGGTACCTTTTTATTTCCAGAAATATGCAGTAAAGAGACTAAAATTCTCCTTAGTCATTTATTTTAGGAATTAACAACTACTCTGTGCTAAAGTTCATTGTTTTATCAAATTTCATTCTTCTCTGCTATGGTTTAAACCTGTTTACTCTTGTTTTATCTTCAGTAGAAAGAAAGAATAGCTGGTTTGCATTCCAGTTCAATATGGCAGAGAAAGTGCATGAGAAAACTCCCTGCTCTTTTCCAAACAAAGAAGTAGGGAGAGATGAAATGTAAAACTAACAATCAATCAAACTTTAAAACTGCAAAATCACACTCAGAAACAAAAGAAGACTCTGGAATAAAATATAGAAGGAAAGTATAGCAATAAATGGGGCCCAAAGACATATGACCCACTGGCAGCTAGAACTGGATACAGGCAGTTGGGGCCAGACAGCTGAGCAAGAACTACAGTCTGCAAGTGGCCTGGGAACTTTAAACAAAATTTTCTGAAAATGGGGAATTTCTGTCAAGAAAAGCTGTCAAGAAACCCAATAAAAGTGGGAATTCAAACTTGAAAACCTATAGATACTTGAACAATCTGAAATGAACTTTAAATGCCATTAAGAAATAAAGAAAAGAATAAAATCCCAAGAAATAATAAGGGATTATAAAACAGCAACATGTAGATATTTTTAAATATACTTCAAAATCTTGGGGGAAAATACAGTTATTGAAAATAAAACAACAAACAAAATCCAAAAGGTGGCCTAAATATTAGGCATGGAAAGGCTAGAGGAAGAATTTATGAAATGGAGGGCAGAAGTAAAGTAATATACCATTACAGGGAGTATACCAAAATGGAAAAAATAAAGGAGACAGTGACAGTAAGAGACAGAGAGGATAAATTAAATGAGCCATAACTACATATGCCAAAGGCATCTTTGAGATGAGAGAAAAGGAGGGGAAGAGGTCATTTTCATAAAAATAATAACTAAAAATTTTAGAGAACCTTGAGTCCTTTGACTGAAAAAAAATGTGCTGAGCAGGCTAAATAAAAATAAACCACACATCTACATACCTCATCAAAGAAAAAGAGAAAAATCTTAAAAGCTAGAAGGAGAAAACAGGTTACCTACAAAAGAACTACAATCAAACAGCAGACTATTTATCCATAAACAAAGGAAGTCAACAAAGCATTTGTTAATATCTTCAAAGTTCTGAAGGAAAATAAACAGGCACTTAAAATTTTATACCCAGCCAAATTATCATTCACAGATGAGGACAAAATGAAGACATTTTTGTATATAAGTATTAGGGAATTTGGTGCCATTACCCACAGAAAGAACCATTAATGGTCATAGTTAAGAAGAAGAAAAATGAACTCACAAGGAAGTGACCTGCAAGAACAAGAAGGGAAAGAAAATGAACAGCTGGTTTCTATGCTCCATAAAATGGGCTTTTTCAGTCTTAAAGACAATATGTTTATCTCTCAATTTTCTGGTACTTATGACCTCAGTTTTTTTAACTTTCTTTTTCTCTGAAAAGAACTGCCAGTTTATACTTTACCTTTTTCTCAATACTTGCCTCCTGTTATGCACCTGTTATGTACATGACAGGCATATTCCACTCTATGTTCTTTTGCCTATGCTTTGTGTCTGGGACATGCCTCAACCTCCTTCCCAGGGTGGATCAATCTCTACATAGTTCAGATAAATTCTTATGACATTAGACCACTTTGTTGACTTCTGGGGAAAAAAGCTTTTATTATGCTACTTGACAGGCAACCTGGCAGACTTTAAAAAGCTGTCCAGATTAGCCTTTTTATAAGAAATTGTATTCCCATCTACCAAAACCCCTCCCATACCACACTCTAATCCAGCTTAAGTAGAAGAAGCAAATAAACACATACAAAAATAGTTAAGCCTCATTTAGGGATTTCTTCCAAAGGACAGCTTTTGGATTGATTATATGCCAGGTGAGTCTCTTACATCTTGAAGCATATGCTATTATCACCAATTCTGTAAATGATCAACTTGTGATAGGGCATGATCTGCCAGCTGGAAAAGAACCCTGTGTTCATCAGAGTCTATTTACTGACACAGGAAAGTATACTTTAGAAAAGTGGTGGCAAAAAGGGTTTGAGCATTTCTTCTCCATTTAACAAAAACTCCATTCCTGTAACATTTTAGTTAACTGAACTTTCATGGAATCTCATTCCTACCATTTTTGTCCTGACACTTTTGGTTTCTCTCTTCCAAGTTCTGGGAATTCCATAGTACTTACAAAAGCATCATTTATGCCCTAGACTAGTGGTTCTTCATGTCTTTAGGGTCATGTACACCCCCTTCAGGAATACCAATAAAGCTATGGATCCTCTCTAAAGTAATTTATACATATACATAGTTACGCTAAAAACTGCCAACAATTTTAAAGGGTTTGCTGGCCCTGTGAAGCCCACCCACAGGCCCCAACCCAAGAACCTCTGTCCCAGGGGGAAAGAGAATTGACTTACAGGACTACAAAGTTGCTACTGCCCAGCTCACAAGATTGTCACTTAGCTTTTCCTGAGACTGCTGTTGGGCCCACAGGCATTCTGTGAATCATTCCATGCTTGCATGCCTCTGGTGTGGGGGCCAGGCCCCAGTCAGATGTGAACAAAGTGTCATTGAGGGAGCCCCTGCCTCAGACAAACACCCTAGCCGCAAACCATGAAAGTAGACGTCCTAACAGCCTTGTGAAAAAGTTTCTGCCCACTTCCCCCTTAGATTTGCTCTTAACAACATGTACATAATAACTGTGCAGTCTGGAGGAGGTGCCTATGCAGCAGGCAGGCAAGCAGCTTTATACTGTCATAAACCTCACTGGTTCAGCTCCTATGATTTATGAACAGCCCCTCGTCATTTAGAAGCTATGCTCAGATGCAATTCCAGCACTAATTGCAGAGGACACGTGCCATGCTGCTACAACCCCCCTGTTGCCCTGTGCCCATGGCAGGAAGAGGCTGTTTATGGCAGAAATCTCTGGGCCACAATTCCCTTCCCCCAATTGATATCCATCTTCAAATGATTAAAGGCCCAATGAAAATCTGTTACTGGGTACCCAATAACTTATTAGAGCCTAGAATGTGCCCCACTTGGGCTATAAAGAGTATTTAGGGGCCAGTGCGGGCTGCCTAAAAGTGTCCTATTGTTATTTCTGTCTGGAAGTTTCCCTTCTGGGGAATTAGGAAGATGGAGTGGGTTGGGTGGAAGAGGGAGGAGAACCACAGCCAGGACAAAAAAAGGTGAACTGGTTTACCTGGGCAACGAGGGCAGCAGAGATGAGGAATATGCACAGGAGAGAGGCAATGAAGGCTTGGACATCTGACTCGGCTGCAAAGCACATTGCCATTCTAAAATAGAGATGCAACCAAGAAAAAGAATTAATGTCTTTCAAAGGTCACTGGGATCATGCCAGTTCAGGAAACAGTCATGTAGGGACTCATCAAGACAGTGAATAATGCATTCCCAAGAAGCTGAATGAAATCAGCACTTTCTTTCTTTTTCTCATCACTAGCACCTCTGCTGGTTGTTTGATAGTTTACTGGCATATTTTTCTAAGGCTGGGATCATTACTGCTCCAATTTTCAAAGCCTCATGCTTCTTCTGGCCTGGATCTGTGGCATTTCTACCACCCCCAGCTCTAGCTGCCCGCCTTTTCCAAGAGCCTAGTCTGATTTCATAATCACCTACCCAATGCCATGGAAGGAAAGGGAAGGGACAGTGACCAATGGGTCCCTGAGTTGCTACCCACCCATGGGCAAGGAGACATCCCTAGCACATGGATCCTGGATTCCATATAACTCTGCCTTGGTCCAGTAGGCTGAATGCCTCTTCTCCTCATTTCCAGTCCAAATTTTTCTGAGAACAAGCTGTAGTCTGGAATCGAGCTGACTGCCCAGTGTGCCTGGGTGGGGCGACTGGGTCCCTGCCTGACTTACAGTGCCAAGATCCCCAGCTCTGACAGCTCTCATCCATTGCTAGAACAAAGGAAGACTTTGGAAATCAATTTTGCATTAACATTTTCCATCCATAATTCATTTGAAGCAAGGGTTATGTGCATCTGTCAGGCTCTTGTCAGGGAAGAGGGTGATGAAAAGGATGAAGAGATGCCTAGCACTTGAGCTGTTGGCCTTGGGACCATATTAACATTTTCACTGCCCTGCAGACAGATAAGCTTCAGCCCCTAAGGGTTAGCTGTCCATTTCCAATGTGTTGGGTCAAGAATAGGACACAGTTATGCCACACCAGGCAGTTAATCAGTCCCAAGAGGCTTTATCAAGCATCTGCCCCAGCCATTTAAAGGGGCAGGCTTCTTTTATCCAAATCAGAACCACCTTACAAACCTTTTTCTTTTCTCATGTATTTTCTCCAATAAACATTCGGAGTGTTACATTTGGAAACACCGCAGAACTTCCTTAAGGGTCACACTCCTCCGAGGCAGGTGCTATCACCCTGAAGGGAAATCACCAAAGCCCATCAGAAACTACCATTCCTGGCTGAGATCTAAACTGATTCCTCCTTAATGCTTTGTACTGAATTCTGTTCTAGAGCTAACAGATGAGCAGAAGTAATGAACACCATAATGATCATTATGATGACGACAATGACAAGAGCAGTTAATATTTCTTGAATGTTGACTGTGACCGAGCACTGTTTTAAGTGATTGAAATGGATTCGTGAATTTAATCCTTACCACAACCCTGTGAAATAGGTAACAGCATTATCCTATCTTAAAGAAAAAGAAGCCAAAGGAATCTCAGAGAGGTCAGGTAAGGTGTCCACCGTAACATGGCTCAGAGCGGCCAGGGCCAGGACTGAAAGTTTGCTCTCAAACTCTAGAGCCCTGCAGCCTCTTAACGCCACAGGATGCTGCCTGAAGGTTAGGTTTCCGCAGGCTTAACATTCTGGAAGCTCAATATCCTGTTTAAATGGCAAAAGAATTAGCCTTGCAAGTGGCTGCCTCTGTTCCACCCAAGCACTAGGGAGGCGTTGCAGTGATTCCATGAGGTCTCAAGTGACAGGCTGGTCTTGAAGATTCTTTCTATGTGTTCAGAATTCTCACTTCTCAAGGCCTAGTACAAGGCCTCCCATCCCAATTGGACTAGGGCAGTGGTTCTCCATCAGAGGTCATCTTGCTCCCCAAGCAACTCTGGCCATGTCTAGTGGCACTTTGGGTTGTCACAATTAGGGCCGGTGTGGTTGGCATCTAGGAGGTAGAGGCCAGGATGCTGCTGAAAATCCTATAAGGTGTAGCCCCTACAGCAAGGAATTATCTGTCCCCAAATGTCAGTAGTGCAGAGGCTGAGAAACTCTGGCCTAGCAGATGATGGTAGAGGCTTGCTCAGAAAGACACACAATAGCTGCAGTCTTGGGCCATGGAAAGATGGGACTACCCACTTTGTCTACTGTAAAGATGGCATTTATGGTGTCCAAATGCCTCTCTGAGTGACTGGATAGGAGCCAAGACCAAGCCAAGAGAACTGTAGTACTCTCCAGGTATAGGGCAAGGTTTCACATTCTCATTCCTAATTACAATTACTGGCTGAGACAACTTTAAACTGTGCTCTTCAAATGACCTGGCATGTAATCTGTCCTTCTCTCTTCTCTTAAAGGCCAGCCTTCAAAATGGCTCTCAAAAACGATTCTGTCTTGTAAGCCAGGCATTACTTTGAGCTATATTTCCCCTGTTTTCACTATCAAGGTATTCTACCTTCTCCCAGTACTTCCCACATTATTCACCTAATAGACCATAAGTATCTGTCCTTAGCAAATACTCAGAGGCCCCATGAAAATCAAGCCAAAAGGCAATAGAGAAAAAGGACAGGAGATGTATACTTTTTCTTGTAATCTGTTTCTTAACTCCTTTCTGGCTTTCATCACCCATGCTTCCTGGCCATCTGGGCACTGAAAGCACCTTGGCAGGCTGAGGAACAAATTGGGAAATCACATGCCATGAGCGATTGTACCTCCGAGCAGATGCAGTTGATGCAGTAAACCAACCCATAAGGTTCCAGGTAAGGATGCCATCTCTCACCCACTCTGTACTTCTTGTCTTGAAACACACAATATGTCTCTGAATCTGTGAGGGAAGAGATGGAGAATATGCCTCCATGTTAGAAAACATGGACCAAGTCATAAAATCCAAAGACAATCACAGGTTCCATCGGTTTTAATGCATATCAAGAGAAGAGGCACAGGGAGTATTTATAGAATCCCCTCTATGGGCTCAGTGGTTTACATGTTTTGCTTATTTCATCTGACAATGGCCCAGCAAGGTAGGCACTACTGTCAGTCTCATTTTATAGATGAGAGAAATCAAGGGTCATATAACCAGTAACAGATATGATAGTGAAACCCAGGTTTGCCTAAGTGAAGCCAAAATCCTGACTACTGCTCTATTACAATGGTAAGATAAGGAAGTGTGTCATGTGTCCGTTTGGAATAGGATGTGCTCCCTTGCTTTAGAAATGCAAGCTAATGTCTGAAATGCTGATCTATCATTCCCAGACATGCTGGGTTGTGATGTAGGAGTCATGGACTGAACACATTGTGTTAGGTCCCTATAAATAGCTTTGCCCACACATGCTAACATCATTCAATCATTAAACAAATATCTGGGTCCTTATTATTTGTCAGGCACTATGCTAAGTGCTGCAGATAAAATGGTGAGCAAAAAATATACATAGTCCTGGCTATCATTCAATCTATAGCCTTCTTGCATAAACAGTTCCCAATTAACTTAAAAGTAAAGGCTCCTTCCCTTTATTGGAATAGAAGTTTTGATAGTCATAGCTTATCTTGCACCATGGTTACTTAAGCACATACTATGTTACTTGTCTTATTTTTACATGTCTTATTTCTCCTTCAGGGTTGGTCCTCAAAAGTAAGCAATATTTATTTTCTACTCTATCACATGGCCTAACACACTATGGTCAACAAATATAAGCAACTGACAGATGATTGGTAAATGAATTTCCAAACCATGTGATTTGTCTTCTAATCCCATCCTTTTCTAGTTGCTGCTTCCCATCACACAAAGTCAAAATAAACCAAGAACACTAGTTTCCCTCATTTTCTAATACAGTTTTCCCTGATCAAAACTGAAAGAATAAAGAAAAGGCAGGCAAGCAAACCAGAAGAAGGTATTTCCAACAAATAAAGTATTAGTATCTGTTAACATTTTTAAGTCATTTAAATGAATAAGTAAAGGACCAACCAATCCAAAGGAAAAATGATCTAAGGTCCTGAGTAGCGATTTAGATAAGAAGAAATGGGAAAAGGCCATAAACAAGAAAATATGTTCAACTTCACTAGTAACCAAAACTTCACATTAAAATTACACCGAGATCATTGTCTGAAGACACTCACTGCTTCAAAGGTTCTCACTGATTCTTTCCAACTACCCACAAGATAAACTCGTTTACTTTTCAAGTCTTTATTTCCAGATTCTTCAGAATGATGAACCGGGAATCAGAAAATCTGGGTTTTAATCCTAATGAGCTCTAGTTTGTGGCACTGAGCAAGGCATTTGAACTTTGTCAATCTCAGTTTTAAACATCTGTTAAATATGGATTCTGTTTCTCAAGCAGATGTTGGAGGATTGAGTGAAGCTCTTTATAGAGTGTTACTGTATATTAATTGATTATTTTCTAATTAGAAAAGTAGAACATACTCCATGCATAAAATCGGAAAACATTCACAAACACAAAAAGAACAAAACAAAAACCTAAATGTATAGAGAGGAAAAAACATTACACACAATTACAGCACAAGAACATTCTGGTAATTTATAAATAGCCTGTCGGTTGAAGAAAAAAGCCAAAAGGGTCATTAGGAAGTACATTGTATTAAATGAAATGAAAGCACAGCATATCAAAGTTGGTGGGATTCAACTGAAGAAGTACTCAGAGTTACTTTATATCACTACATACCTATATTAGAAAAGGGGAAAAGTCTCAAATCAACACCTTAAGAAACTAGAAAAAATACAGCAAAATAAACCAAAAGTGAACAGAAGGAAGGAGTAATAAAAAACAGAAATCAATTAAACTGAAGACAGAATATCAATAGAAAAAAATCCATGAGCTCAAAACCTGTGTTTTGAAGATGACAAATAAAATTGATAAACTTCTAGCAAGACTAACAAAGATAAAAAGAAGATGCAAATTACCAGTATTTGGGACAACAGAGAGCACTTCATTATAGATCCTACAGACATTAAAATGATAAGAAGGGACTATTATGAATAACTTTATACCACTTAACAACTTAGATGGAATGGATGAATTCTTTCAAAGATACAAATTACCAAAGCTCCCTTGAGAAGAGATCGATAACCTGAATAGTACTATATCTTTTAAAGAAACTGATTTTGTAGTTAAAAACTTTCTCACAAAGAAAACTCCAGGGCCAGATGGTTTCACTGGTGAATTCTATCACATATTCTGCCAAAAATGAAGAAGAGGCAGTGCTTCCCAACTGAATCTTTGACGCAATAGGCATTACACTGATACCAAACACCAGATAGATATGACAAGAAAAAAAAAACTACATACCAATCTCTTCATGAAAGTAGATACTAAATCCAATAATACATAAAAAAAGATAATACTTTGTGAGCAAGTGGGATTTATCCTGGAAGTTAAAGATTAAGTCAACATTCACAACTGGATCAATGTAATTTACCATATCAACAAACTGGAGAAGAAAAACCATGTAATTATTACAACAGATACAGAAAACACATTTGACAAAATTCTATATCCATTCATGACAAAAACTCTCAAAAAACTAAGAAGGGGCCTACTTCTACCTCATAAAGGACATCTACAAAAAACCTACAGCTAACGTCATACTTAAGGGCAATAGACAAGGCTTTTCCCCTAAGATTGAGAATTATGCAAATAAGGATGTCTGCTCCACCACTCTTGGAAATTCCAGCCAGTGAAAACAGGTAAGGAAAAGAAGTAAAGGGCATACATATTGGAAAATAAAACATAAACCTGTTTCTATTTATGGACAATATGATTGTCTGAAGAGAAAAATCCCAAAAATCTATTTAAAAGTTAGATTTTAATCATTTGCAATAGGTCCCCCAAAACATGGAAATACCGAAGTATAAATCTAACAAAATATGTATAATATCTGCAATCAGAAAACTACAAAACACTGATAAGAGAAATCGAAGGTCTAAAAAACTGGAGACGTATCTTGTTTGTGGACTGGAAGACACAATATTGTTAAGGTGTCAATTCTCCCCAAAGTGATTTACAGATTCAATGCAATCCAAATCCAAACATGAGCAGGACAGCTTGTAAAAATTGGTAATCTAATTGAAAAATGTATGTGGAAAGGCAAAGGAAGTAGAATAGCCAAAACAATTTTGAAAAAGAAAGATGTTGAAGGACACACATTATGTGATTTCCAGACTTAATGTAAAACTATAGTTTTCAAGACAACGTAGTTGCCAAAAGGTCAGACAAAAATATCAACATAATAGAATGAAGAGTCAAAAAATAGACCCAAACTTATATGGTCAATTGATTTTCAACAATGGTGCAAAGGCCAGTCAATGGAGAAACAATAATCTTTTCAACAAATGCTGCTGAAACATATGTCTAGTCCTATACAAAACATAATAGAAAATGAACCTTAATCCATATCATATACCATATACAAAAATTAACTCAAAATGGATCATCAATAGACTTTAATATAAACCCTAGTACTTTAAAACTTCTAGAAGAAAACACTGAGGCTATCTTTGTGATCTTGGGTTAGGTAAAGATTTCTTAGATATGACACCAAAAGCACCATCCATATAATATAGGACCTTATCAAAATTAAGAGCTTCTGCTTTTGAAAAATGGTGCTAGGAGAATAAAAAGAAAAGCCATGGACTGGGAGAAATTATTTGCAAATCATATTTCTGATAAAGGGCATTTATCCAGAATATATAAAGAAGTCTGAAAACTTAAGAATAAGGAAATAATCCAATTTTTAAGATGGGAATATAATTTGAATAGACACTTCACCAAAGAAGTTGTACAGATTATCATTAGTCATTGGGAAGTGCAATGAGGTATCACTACCCACCTATTAGAATGGTTAAACTCAAACAAGCTGACAATACTAAGTGCTGGTGAGGATACAAAGCAACTGGAACTCTCCTCATATTTTGCTGGTGGAAATGCAAAATAATACAGCCACTCTGGAAAATAACTTGGCAGTTTCTTATACAGTTAAAAATACACTTACTGTACAACTCCACAATCCCACTCCTAGGTATTTTCCCAAGTAAAATAAAAATGTATATTCAGACAAAAACTTGTACATAAAAGTTTAAAGTGGCTCCATTCATAGTCAGCAAATCCTGGAAGCAACTCAGATGTCCTTTGACTAATGAATTTGTAAACATCCAAACAATGGAATATTAGCAATAAAAAGAAATGAAAGACTGATAACACAGAAATATGGGTGAATTTCAAAGGTATTATGTTAAATGGAAAAAGCCAGACTTGAAGTCTACATAGTATATGATTCCAATTATTTTCATTCCAGAAAGTGCAAAAATATAGGAACAGAAAACAAATCTAAGGTTGCCAAGGACTGAGGTGCAGTAAGGATTTTACTACAAAAAGGGCACAGAGTGAATTTTGGGGGTGATGGGGCCATTTTATATCTTGATTATGCTAGGGCCTACAAAGCAGAATGTTTCGTCAAAACTCACAAAACTACTCTAGAAAAAGTGTGAATATTGTTGCATGTAGATTATACCTTAATAAAACAATAAAAAAGACATAGAGGAAAGAAAAATTACCCACAATTCCACCAACACAAGATAACCCCTTTCAGTATTATGATACTATTCCTCCAGTCTTTTTCTTTTCTTTTTTTAAATTAATAGACTTTATTTTTTAGAGCAGTTTTAAGTTTAAATGTATATTCAAACAAAAACTTGTACATAAAAGTTTAAAGTGGCTCCATTCATAGTCAGCAAACCCTGGAAGCATCTCAGAAAGTACAGAGAGTTCCCATATACCCCCTCTTGACCCCCACACTCGCTTTCCCCTTAACATCTTGCACTAGTGTGGTGCATTTGTTATAATTAATGAACCAATATTGATATATTCACTAAAGCACATAGTTTACATGAGTCTTCACTCTGTTTTGTATAGTTTGACATGTTATGACAAGTATATGACATACCCACCATTACAGCATCATACAGAATAGCTTCACTAACATAAATATTCCCTGTACTCTGCCTATTCATCTTTCCACTCTTGGTTCCCCCAATTCCTGAAAACTCTTAGGCATTTTACTGTCTCTAAACCTTTCTCTTTTCAAGATGTCACATAGTTGGAATCATAGTGCATGCAGTCTTTTTAGACTGGCTTCTTTAACTTAGCAATATGCATTTAAGGTTCCTCCATGTTTTTCTATAGCTTGACGGACCATATATTTTATCATTAAATAATATTCCATTGTATAGAGGTACAGCTTGTTTATCGATTTACCTACTGAAGGACATCTTGGCTGCTTCCAATTGTTGGAATTGTGGATAAAGTTGCCGTAATCCTTGTATGAAGTTTTTTGTGTGGACATAAGTTTCAGCTCATTTGGATAATACTTAGAGGAGTATGGTTGCTGGATTGTATAGTAAGGCTATGTTTAGCTTTATAAGAAATTGCCAAACTGTCTTCCAAAGTGACTGAAACATTTTGCATTCCCACCAGCAATGAAGGAGAGTTCCTGTTGTTCCACATCCTCACCAGTATTTGGTGGTATCTGTATTTTGGGTATTAGCCATCCTAATAGGTGTATAGTGTCTTCTCATTTGTTGATTTAAATTGCAATATCCTAATGACATCTGATGTTAAGCATCTTTTCATATACTTACTTGCCATCTGTATCTTCTTCAGTGAAATGTCTGTTTAGCTCTTTTGCCCATTTATTGTTTGGGTTGTTCATTTTCTTATTGTTGAGATTTAAGAGTTCTTTGTATATTTTGGACACAAGTCCTCCCTCAGATATGTGTTTTACAAATATTTTTCCTCAGTCTGTGGCTTGTCTTTTCACTCTTTTAACAGTGTCTTTGGCAGAGCAGAATTCTTGACTTTTAATGAAATCAAATTTATCAATCTTTTTCTTTCATGGAGCATGCTTTGGGTGTTATACTAAAAAACTCATTACCAAACCCAAGATCACCCAGATTTTCTCCTCTGTTATCTTTTAGATGTTTTATACTTTTTCAATTTACATTTAGGCCTTTGATCCATTTTTAGTTAATTTTTATGAAAGATTTAAGATCAGTGTCTGCATTCATTTTCTTGCATGTTGATGTCTATCTGTTCCAGCATCACTTGTTAAAAAGATTATCCTTTTTCCAATGAACTGCCTTTGCTCATTTTGTCAAAGGTCAGTTGACTTTATGTGGGTCTCTTTCTGGACTCTTTATTATGTTTCACTGATCCATCTGTTATTTCAATACCACCACACTGTCTTGATTACTGAAGTTTTATAGCAAGTCTTGAAGGTGGGTAGTGTCAGGCCTCCAACTTTATTTTCTTTCTCAATATTGTGTTGGCAATTCTGGGTCTTTTGCCTTTCCATATAAACTTTAGAATCATTTTGTTAATTTCCACAAAGTAAAATGATGGAATTTTGATTGCTATTATATTGAATCTACAGATCAAGTTGGGAAAACTGGTAATCTTAACAATATTGTGCCTTCTTATCCATGAACATAGAATATCTTTCCTTTATTCAATTTCTTTCCTGAGAGGTTTGTAGTCTTCCTCACATAGCTCTTATACACATTTTGCTAGATTTTTATGGTAAGAATGTCAGGTCTTTTAGTGCTAATATAAATGGCATTGTGTTTTTAATTACAAATTCTAGTTGTTCCTTGCTGCCATATAGGAAAGCAATTGACTTTTATATATTAACCTTTATCTTCAACCTTGCTATAGTTGCTTATCAACTCCAGCAGGGTTTTTTATTGATTCTTTGTTTTCTTTTTAACACAGATACTCATGTCATCTGTGAACAAAGGAAGTTTTAGTTCTTCCTTCCAAATCCATGTGTCCTTTTTCAATTTCCCAGCTTATTACATTAACTAGGACTTCAAGTACAATGTTGAATTGGAGTAGTGAGAGGGAACATCATTGCCCTGTTTGTGATCTTAAGGGAAAGCACCTAGTTTCTCTCAACTGAGTATTATGATTTCTGTAGATGTTCTTTATGATGTTGAAATTCCCCTCTATTCCTAGTTTGCTGGAGAGTGTTGGATTTATCAAATGTTTTTTCTGCATCTATTGATATGATCATGTGATTTTTCTTCTTTACCTGTTGATGTAATGGATTACATTAATTGATTTTTGAATGTTGAAACAGCATTGCATACATGGAAATCCCACTTGTCTGTGGATTTTTCCTACATTTTTGGATTCAACTTGCTATTATTTTGTTGAGGATTTTGCATGGGATATACTGATCTTTAGTTTTCCTTTCCTGTAATGTCTTTGTCTGGTTTTGGTATTAGGGTAATGTTGGTCTCATAGAATTAATTAGGAAGTGTTCCTTCTGCTTCTATCTTCTTTAACAGGTCATACAGTATTGGTGTTATTTCTTCCTCAAATGTTTGGTAAAATTTACCAGTTTATCATCTCAGTCAGGTGCTTTATGTTTTGGAAGGTTATGAATTATCTGCTGTGGGTAAAATTGCAATATTTCCAGAATCTCTTGCCTGGCCTTAATGCATCTCTATATCAATAGGTGTTTCCAAGGGGTGGAAAGCAGCAGTCCATCTCCATATCAATAGGTAATTACAAGGGCAAGGAGGGCATATCTGGACTGGAGAGGTTTGAGCAGGGTCCGTTCTTCGGCAGCCGGGTTGCGAGAGACATGGGAGAGCAGAAATGGATGTAAGCAATAAATGGGTTTCTCCCACTTTATTTCTCCCTTTGACTGATTTCGGTTTCAAAGGTATTTTGCCCTGGGATTTTCCCCCCAGAGTTACATCTGTTCAATTACTTTAATAGATATAAGCCTATTCAAACTGTCTATCTCTTGTGTGAGTTTTGGTAGGTTGTATCTTCCAAGTTATTGGTCCATATTTTGTAATTTGTGGACAAAGTTGTTCATAATATATTTTTATTATCTTTTTTATGTCCATGGGATCAGTGGTGATGACCTTTCTTTCATTTCTGATATTAACAATCTGAGTCTTCTTTTTTTCTTTCTCAGTTAAACTGGTTAGAGGTTAATTTGATGGATCTCTTCAAAGAATCAGCTTTTGGTTTCACTGTTTTTTCTCCATTATTTTCCTGGTTTCACTTTCATTGATTTCAGCTTTAATTTTTAAAAATTTCATTTCTTCCACTTACTTTGGACTTGATGTGCTTTTCTTTTGCTAGTTTCTAAGGTAAAGCTTAGATTGTTGATATTAGATCTTTCTTTTTTCTATATATTGTCTTTATGATATAAATTTTCCCTAAGTACAACTTTTTTATGGTGTAACAAAATATTTTTATATTAATTATGTACCAGTAGTGCATTTAAACTAAATATAATACTTCAAAACATTCTGCATAAAGAACTTAGAGATCACACTTATTTAATAACAAAATGTCTAGTTCTTTACAAAACTATTTTTAATTTAAGAACTTACTACAATAAAAGTTTCAAAACTAAACAAAAATATTAAACAAGTTACTTTATGGTACAGGACATCATAAACATATTTATGTAACACAGCAGGCAGATTTTGTGTTAGAAACAGAATGGGGGGAAACCTAAACTTAACAAAAAATTCAGAAATGATATTCATAAATTTCTGGTTAACTGATGTTTAATATTGTTAGGGACCAGGGGTCTTTGACCATCAAATTTTGTTTATGAAAACAAAAACTTCCCCAAACATGAGAAGTAGAATTTTCTACCTCAGCAAGGACTTTTTTCCTTTACAATTCAGAATCCTGCTGTTCATTTGTCAAATATATGAACAGTATCTGGTTTAATTTTTTAACTCAACTACCAATTTCACCCTTCAGATGCTTATTCTGCTACATTTCCTCAAAAGCTTTTTTCCAGTGAACTTAGGGCCTATGATAGGGAAGATACTGAAACATGCTTAGATAAAAACTGGTCTTAGAAATACATTATATAATAGGCAAATATTTATTGAAGCCTACTACATTTCCAGGTCTAGAAAGTGCATGACAGACATAAGGCCTGCCAGACACAAGGCTAGAGAGCTCACTATCTAGAACAGAGCAGGTCAAGCACTAGTTCTCAATCACTATGAGCCTTCATTTCATCTTATGGAGTTGCATATATATTGGTTTCTCTGTAAGGGCAAATAAAATCTTCTCTCCTGCCTATAATTCTTTAGATTCTCATAAGGGAAATTTTGAAAACTAATGTTGATGAAGCCTATACTTTACTTTCTCTAATTGCCTTCTCCTTATGACAATGGCAAATATTTTGTCTTCCCTGTTCATTCTTTCCAACATACCCTCTGCGGTGTTGCCTATCCAGTTGGCTTTTTCTGTGGGACTCTGTTTCAGCTTTCTGTTCTCCTTCACTGTTGTCTTTGGTTTCTTTCCTCCTTATTAGAAGCCTAGTCATCTGGGCTTCACCATCTTCCCTTTCCTGGCTTCTCATTCACTTGAGTGACTCATCTTAACACTTCCTCAGTGTTGGGTTTTCAGTAAGGATAATGAATCAGCATCTGCAATTAGCATTTCCTTGAGCTTTGTTTTGAACTTCAGATCTCCTTTACAATACTCTCTTCTCAAATGCTATTTGGAAATATTCTCCTCACAAAGACAATGGTTTGAGTATTCCTGTTTTAAAGGTTGTATTAAAAGAGACTGATA
>JAVSCE010017745.1:0-13530 GCA_032199065.1 Smutsia gigantea | reverse complement strand
TGATAGGTATGTACTTATTGCCATTGCTGGCTTTAGATTCGTGGTTACCAAGGGTTCAAGGGTTGCTTCTTTACTATCTAACAATCTAACTTAACTTTCTTGTTAAGTTATTGTAAACACAGTCTAATGTTTCTTTCTCTCCCTTCTTATTCCTCTTCCTCCATTCTTTCTATAATAGGTGTTTTATTCTTTGCCTTTAGTTAGCATTTGGATGGTCTGCTTTCTTTGCTATGATTTTTTTTTTTTCTGGTCACATCTTTTTTAGCCTTAGGTGTGCTTCCCTCTAGAGCAGTCCATTTAAGATATACTGTAGTGGTGGTTTATGAGAGGCAAACTCTCTTAACTTTCGTTTATCTGGAAATTGTTTAATCCCTCCATCATATTTAAATAATAATCGTGCTGGATACAATATTCTTGGTTCGAGGCCCTTCCGTTTCATTACGTTAAATATATCATGCCATTCTCTTCTGGCCTGTAAGGTTTCTGTTGAGAAGTCTGATGATAGTCTAATGGGTTTTCCTTTGTAGGTGATCTTTTTTCTCTCTCTAGCTGCCTTTAATACACTGTCTTTATCTTTGATCTTTGCCATCTTAATTATTATGTGTCTTGGTGTTGTCTTCCTTGGGTCCCTTGTGTTCGGAGATCTATGAGCTTCGGTGGACTGCGAGACTACTTCCTTCCCCAGCGAGGGAAAGTTTTCAGCAATTATTTCTTCAAAGACAGTTTCTATCCCTTTTTCTCTCTCTTCTTCCTCTTGTACTCCTATAATGCGAATATTGTTCCGTTTGTATTGGTCACACAGTTCTCTTAATATTCTTTCATTCCTAGAAATCCTTTAATCTCTCTCTGCCTCAGCTGTTCTGTACTCCTGTTCTCTGTTTTCTATTCCATTAACAGTCTCTCGCATCTCATCCATTCTGCTGTTAAGCCCGTCGATCACTTGTCTGATTTCTGTATTGTCTTTCCTCCGTTCCCTCACTTCCTCCCTCACCTCTTGCACATTTCTCTGTAGGTCCATCAGCATAGTTATGACTTTTATTCTGAATTCTTTTTCAGGGAGGCTGTGAATTTCCATCCCTTCAGACTCCCTCTCTGGGGTTGTCTGGTTGATTTTGGTCTGAACCATATTCCTCTGTCTTTTCATGGCTGTATAATTTGGTCACTGACAGTTGCCACGTATGTCAGCTGGGCTCTTTAAGACTTTAAAAAGAGAAGAAAAAAAAAGAGAAAAAGAATAAAGAAAGAAAGAAAGAAAAAAGAAAGAAAAGGAAAAACAAAAAACAAAACAAAACAAAAAAAACAAAAAAAAAGCCCACCAGACGTAGATTCTGTGGGAATGCTCTAGGTGGCGCTGTTGCCCCACTATTCCACAGCTGTGACTGTGCCGCTCCGCAGGGCCCTTTATTGCTCGGGCATGGGTGGGAACAAATAGGGGGCTGTTGATCTCAGTGAGAAGTGTTAAGTATGGCTACGCTTCCTCAGTCGCCAGCTAAGGCATCTGAAACTCCCCAGGACTCCCAGCCTGTTGGGCTGAGTGTGCTGGGGCGATCCGGCTCCACCGCTGGGCTCCTGTCTCTTTAAGACCGCTGAAGAAAGCGCGCACTTTTTTTTTTCCTTCCCGGGAGCCGGCTGCAAGCACCCTGGTGCGTTCTCTGCTCAGATCCTGCCCCTCTGTCACTCCAATCTCCGCTGCACTGCACAGTGTGGGTCAGTGCTCCCCACGCAGATCCCCCGGGCTGGCTACTTCGCGGGGTGTGCTTCCCTCCCTCCCAGCTCTGAATCCTCTCCTCCCGCCGGTGCGCTGGGGTGGGGGAGGCCTCGGGTCCCGCTGGGTCGCGGCTCCGTATCTTACCCGCCTCTTGGGGTGCCGAGTGCTCTCGGGTGTAGCTGCACGCTGTGCGCTTCCTGTGTATTCTCGTCTCTCTTTTAGGAATAGATGTATTTTCTGTGTTTTCGTAGGTAAATATAGTGTTGGGAGGAGATTTCTGCCGCCCTGCTCACACCGCCATCTTCCCAGAAGTCGGCGTGTTTATGACTTTTTATCCATTATTTTTTTTGTGAGTGAGTTTAAAATGGGAGATTGTTTTCAGTTTGGCATACCTTAATTGAATATCCATTATGAACAATGCATAGATTTGTCTCTCTGAGGATTAGAAAATTAATAAGACAAATACACTGTCCTCAAGTATTTTATAATGATGGAGATGCAACACAGTATTAATATCTACAGCTCAGAATGCTGGGAGTACTGTAATAGAGCCATGATATTTAATATTAACTCTTAACCATCCTTGTCTTATTTTTCAAAACTATTAGATTATGTGTTTTTACTCTAAAAATATGGTTGTGAGACATAGTTGGATTTCACTAAGAGAACAGAATATGATTATGGTCCTTACAAAAAAAAGATACTCCAGCCAATCATATAAATGTGTACTAAAAATTATAGTATTTTGACAGTGTTTTGAGAATTGTTTTCATACATGAAGGCACATGAAATATAAATTTTGCAGGAGATTTTCTCTTGATATAATTTTAGGCTTGTTATTAACAGATAAGGGGCAAACTTTTCTAAGTTAAAAAATGTCATTATAAAGAAACACAAATAATGTTAGTTTTGCCTGTCATGGGTATTATTGGAGTCCCATATCCCAGAGATCCACTTGAAATTACCTTCATTAGCAGTGAAATTTCCAGTGTACTGTTGGTTTTCTACCTCAGGTGGCTGTGATCTCTTCTTTGCCTGAGGGTTTTCTCTGACATGATTGTTCTGTGGCACGTGAGTAAACAAGAAGTATGAGATACTGAGTATCCTTAGAAGCAACCTCATCCAGTGGAGTTGGGGGTCTAGAATAAATTCCTCAGCCTCCCGTTCTGAGGTGGGATGATTCTGATGCACGTTTCCTGTTGTTTCCCTGAGCCTAACCAGAGGACCTGAACCCCATGACCCTAGAAGTAAACTGCCTAATGATGCTCTATTCTTTGCGGGGATTTCTTCTTACTTTTCCCATTTCCTAATTTATGATTCCCAGGATCACTATTTAAAATCACTTCCCATATCAGCATTTGTTTTGGGGGAAGCCAAAACAAAGACATCTCTCCATATCTATCCATACCTATTTTTATAAAATGAGACCTTGAGTTTTGGCTGAGCCATGCTTTTCACAGTGAAGACTAGATTTCTTTGTCCTCTTTGTATCCATGTATGATCATGTGACCTATCATTGTTAGATGTGATATGAATAGAAATGTTGGTTGCACCTCCCTGGTTGTGTATTTAAATGGTAAGGACATCATGTCATTTTTACCTTTCTCTCTTCACTAGATGGAGGTGAGCCATCCTGATCATACAAAAGAACACTTAACACTTTGACAAATTTGGAAAGATAATAAAAACCTGATTACCAGATATCTCAAAGCCTCTGAACCAGAGTACAATGCTTATATTTAGGCTGTTACCTAAAAAAGAAACAAGCTTTTCTCTTATTTCTATATCTCTCTGTTACAGCAGCTTAAACTATATTGTAATTGTGATATTGTCTACACAGATTAAATATAAATGCATGAGAGTTTTTCTGAGAGCAGAATTACATTACAAGCCAAATGCAGACATTTTTTCTTTAGTAACATATATTATGCTTAAAAAAGAAACAAGATGAAGAATTATCTGAGAGATGATAATTATCTGGGAGATCTCATTTTGACTCCTCTAAATGTGAGAATTTTAACTGAAATTGTCAGGTGTAGCTGACCATTCCAGGAACTACTTAAAACAATACTTGGAGTAGTTTTTTAGCTTAAGCAGTTACAAAATGACATGGAATTAGGAAAATATGATTAAATCTTCTCTCCGGAATAAGAACATTACACATTTTATGATGCGTTAGCTCAAGTATGCAAACATTCAACAATGAAGGTAGTTTGTTGTTTGTGATAGGAACTTCCAGTTCTTCCCAACTAAAATTTTTTTGGTGATAAAGTTATTGAGAAATCATCTGCAAAATTTTTTTTCAAAATAGACCTGCCAGGTTAATAAATCTGTGTTTTTGAGAAAAATCATCTCGAGGCATTTGATAGATATCAGAGGGCGGAAAGCAGGGCATTAATCAACAGTGCTGAGGGTTCTTTGTTAATTGGCCATACCGTTATTTTAGGATTCTTATTTTTGGTTTTCATATTATTTTTTGTCTCTGCTAATATTCTATTTCAAGCATGGAGTTTTTATCAAAAATTTCCCTTGGATATTTATTCCACACCAATATTTTCTGCAAAGTATCTAGATTATTTACCTCGTGAATGGCTTATCTCTCTAATTGGAGTACACTGTTCTACATTTGTGTTGGCTGTTACTTTCTGTATTCTGTGTACTGTTACATTAACAGGAAGGCTGTATTTAGTCATTCACTCACTCACTCATTAATTAGTTCATTAACTCTTTCACTACTTCAGGCCTAATAGTAAGCAGTGTCACTTTCTATTTGGGGGTCAACCTGAAGACAGATGCCTTCTTTGCAATCACCTTGACATTGGCTGGATGAATATCCTAAGCACCCACCTGGGGCATTGGCTGTGGTGGTATTACTTTTAACCATCCTTTGGCCATGAACTGGATTTCATTTGTTCTTATATTCCTGCCTTTGGTTGTTATATTTACACTATAATCTGATACTAACAATATTGTTCTACAAAACATAAGTTTTTCTATTAAGGTAACTTAAAGATGGACTTTCTATTTGCTCTCAATATATGTTCACCCATTTGTTATTAATAACATTTTTATGTTGTCATATTTAAAGTTTCCAGCATGTATGGCTTTACCTTTCAAATTAAAAAGATGATTGTTTTGGTCCTTTTCAACAAGATGAAGAAGGAAAATGCAGGGTTTTTGCTACAAGGCTGTGGAGAATCTAGAGAGTCATAGAAAGTTTATGTTTTGAAAAGATCATCAACTGAAATTGGCTGAGATTATTTTGAGCCCTAGTTTTCTTTATCAAGTACTCCTGAATACATTATTGTTAATCTCTTTGTTAACGTAATGAATCCATATATAATATTCATGCTTAACTAGTGTCATAAGGGTAAGAGAAAAAGGGTTTTTGTTAACAGAAATGTGAGATTAAAATACAAAATGGAAAGCAAATTATTTTGTTTCTTTTTGGCTTCGTTGATTTCAGTGAAAAGACATCAAGTTTAGTGCTTTCCCAGTTCATTTCTTATAAAAAAACTCTGTGCTTCTTATTTGAATTTAATGTAAAATTGACATCCTGTTATGCAGCCCAGTATTTTAGTATTATAAGTGCTATAGTTTTAAAATCATGGCTTACACAATATATAGAAAGGTACTTGGCCGAATGATTTATTCATCATTTCCTCATTATAGTCTTTTTCAGTTTGATCTAAGGAAGTGTGGTGTCCATTCAGTCACAGAGGAATGAAGAGTGTGATAAACATTCTTACTCTGTTCTTTATGCTACCTGTAAATAATACTATTCAGCGAGGAGACTCTGAGGGGCATGCGGCAAAAGAGATTTCATCTTCTAATAC
Source organism: Smutsia gigantea (assembly GCA_032199065.1). Taxonomy (NCBI): domain Eukaryota; kingdom Metazoa; phylum Chordata; class Mammalia; order Pholidota; family Manidae; genus Smutsia; species Smutsia gigantea. The sequence continues at coordinate 7,986 of JAVSCE010017745.1, read as the reverse complement.
ATTTAGAACTGCCAGAAGTGGTTCTACATCTATTCTCCACAGCCTGGCAAATTAGGCTATTTAATGTGATAAAATACAATCTTGATGAAAAGTTTTATTTTTAGTTTGGTGTCTTATAAAGGAGACTTACAACATCACTGTGTCTGTGTATGTGAATTTCTGTCTACCCCCATATGCTGTCACAGACAGTTGGCATTGCCTTGGCAACTGCACAGGCTCAAATTGCTGCGTTCAGGATTCAGTGGAAGCAAAACCAGCTCTGCCTCTTCTCCCATCTGTAAATGAGAGAAAATCAATCTCTGTAGAGTTGAGTCTTTTGTTGTAGTCAGATAGTTATAAGAATTATAATAAGCTCCTTTGGGGCAGGAAAATGTTTATTTGATTTTGTATCAGCATCGCCTTGCCAGTACCTGGCTCATAAGAGGTACTCAATAAATCTTTCTTAATCAACGGATTGAAGAAAAAAAAGGAAATTGTATCATTCCTTTTGGATTGTTTCAGAAGTTTTGAAAAGTGCAGTTAGCTACTTGGTGATGATTGTAGCTTCAGAACTGAGATAGGTGACTCACAGGGGATTTCTGCAAAATCTCAGCTCTGTGAAGACTATTATGCCTGCTTTTTTCCTTCCAAATCTCCCATTGTCTCTCATGGGTGGGAATTTAACCCAGAGATTCTGGGAAATGTAGTTCCCAGGGTCTGAGCCCCTGTGTCACAGGGGAGAGCATAGAAGGGGGAGACGTGCTGAGTTGCCAAAAAGTAATCCAGCACAAATTTCTAGACACAACTCATAAAAATTACCTGGAATTGATTGAATGAATGCCAGGCATAGAATAGAATTCAGTATGACTGGCCCAAACCTTAAATGTATAAAATGGTTGATTGTATACAAGTTTCAAAATGATCTCATTCAAATAGTTCACTGTATGATTTGGGATGACACTAGTATATACAGGCAATCCTTGTGCATATCTTCCTGGGATTTTTCTTATCAGTATGCTCACTGAATTGTCAATTTGAGGAGTCCTTGTAAATAAGGGCTAGTTATGGGAAAATCTCAGGGAGTTATTCCTTATGGGTGCTGAGATTCTCTGTTACCTCAAAGTTCCAATTTTCTTTCAGGGAAAACAGAGTAGGCTAACTACTGATCTTAATACATTAAACATGATCTGTAGACATCCCTCCTGACCCCTACTGATCTAAGTCAGGTTCAGTTACTGCAACAAGGAAAAAACATTTGTAACATCTATATATTTTGTCTTAAAGGTTTCCCTTTGTTTTGAAATTATCTTTGCTAATTTTTAGAATGGTTCTATTGAACACTAGGAGAAATGTATCCAAATCTTTAGTGTCCTGAATAAGGTATGTCACCTCCAGGCCCACAGTTCCCATGAGAAAGTAATAAAAGGAGTTTGAAAAGAACTCTTGTCCCACCAAACCTTGAATAGTGCCTGGTACGCAGTAGATGAACAATACCAAATGAATATTTGCCAAATGCATAAATAAATGATCGAAGCAAAACATTATCATTTACTGTATCATTATTTAGAACATTTTTATTGTATTTTTTATTTTGCTATTATTAATGTACAATTACATGAGCAATATTATGGTTACTAGACTCCCCCTATTATCAAGTCCCCACCATATACCCCATTACAGTCACTGTCCATCAGCGTAGTAAGATGCTATAGAATCACTACCTGTTTTCTCTATGTTATACTGCCTTCCCCATATGTCCCTGCCCCTGCTACATTATGTGTGCTAATCGTAATACCCCTTTTTCCCCCTTATCCCTCCCTTCCCACCCATCTTCCCCAGTTCCTTTCCCTTTGGTAACTGTTAGTCCATTCTTAGGTTCTGTGAGCCGCTGCTGTTTTGTTCCTTCAGTTTTTTCTTTGTTCTTATACTCCACATATGAGTTAAATCATTTGATACGTGTCTTTCTCTGCCTGGCTTATTTCACTGAGCATAATACCCTCTAGCTCCATCCATGTTGTTGCAAATGGTAGGATTTGTTTTCTTCTTATGGCTGAATAATATTCCATTGTGTACATGTACCACATCTTCTTTATCCATTCATCTACTGATGGACACTTAGGTTGCTTCCATTTCTTGGCTATTGTAAATAGTGCTGTGATAAACATAGGGGTGCATCTGTCTTTTTCAAACTGGGCTGCTGCATTCTTAGAGTAAATTCCTAGGAGTGGAATTCCTGGGTCAAATGGTATTTCTATTTTGAGTTTTTGAGGAATCTCCATACTGCTTTCCACAAAGGTTGAACTAATTTACATTCCCACCAGCAGTGTTGGAGGGTTCCCCTTTTATTGTATTTTATAATGAAATATCTCTTCAGTGTGGCTGGTGGCTGAAAAATGACTTTGGCTTTTTTTTATGTTCTTCTTCAGTGTTGACTCAATGCTACACAGAAAATTCCAGGAAACTATCTCCATAGGGGAGCCAATAAGGGCTACTACCAGGTACCTTCTTTCCATAGACTGTAGCAAGATATTTTGGGGATTTAGACAATTTCTTATCCTCCTTTTCTTCTTTCTCTACATTCATGGTATTTTATACACACCTTAATTATTGTGTGTTCATTTTATAAGGACTCAACTTATTAATATTTATTGAGTTTCCACTTTGAATTACATATTGTACTAGGATTAGAATATGAACAAAATATGATACCATCCCTCCTTTCAAAAATTTGCAGTTTAGTTGTGGAAACAAGTGGTAAACTAGAATTTTAATAGTTTGGGTGAAATATAGACATCGAGATATCCATTGGCTGCAGTAAAAAACAGCAAAACTAGCAATACATTTAATTTAGAATGGGACAGGGACAGAAGAATATGTTGTTTACTTTGTACATCTAGCAATGATTAATAGGCCTTCAAGTAATGTGCAATATATTGAGTAGTAAATTCTCAGAGTAACATTATGAATAAATTAAAAGTATATTTTCTATTGATCAAATGTCACATGACATAATCTATGTTTAAGAAATTTTGCACATTTAAGATGAATACAATTCTATACTGAAGTCTGAGTTCATCCTACGTACTCTTTCTAAACCAAAGCTCTCTTGTGCATAGCATGTTAAAATCCAGCACTGATTTAAATTGGAGATAAATTAGGAAGTTTTCTTTTTCATTCCTTTGTAGTGAAGGAAATGTGGTGTTTCCATATCTTTGAAAGTCAGTCCCTTCTGTGCTACTACAGCTACCTTTGGTTTATATTTAACTGTGAAGGCCATATTGGAAGTGGTTCCCTGGATTTTTCAGTGGGTAGGTGCAAATCTAATTTAAGGTATACTGAGAATAAATTTTGCTTCACTTGAGCACATGTGAAAGATTTTGCTGCCTGGTAAGTACACACTTGACTCATCCTTAACTCATAGAAATGATGCATGTTCCCAACACATCACACTAACTTCCTACAGTTTCTCTTCCCACAAACACACTACTAACTCCACATGGCACAACAACCACCACTCCTCGGACCAGCAGGATCACTATAATGTATTTTAACAAAGAAATGCAAGCATGAACACACACAGCCCTCCCACACAGCTTGGAACTATCATCCAGAATGAGGCACAGTCTATTCTGGTTTCATATCCCTGTTTTCCAAAGGTGAGTAGGCAGAGACAAAGATGATGATGCCATAATAATCTTTATGGTCATAAAAGATGTTTAAAAATATTCAACAGATTTATTCCTAAGGTTATTCCATCTCTAAAACTAACTCTAGGTTGATACGGATCCATTCACTCACTATTTTTAAATAAATTCTAGGTCTCTTGGCATAAATTCTTCTCCATTACCTTCATTCTCCTCCTTATAAAGGTACCCAATCTAGATGGTCAAGAAAAGACTACTCTTGCATTTCAAATGCCAGCAAGCCTTACTATGGCCAGCATTTGAATCTCTATTAAAAACAAGACAGAACCAAGACAATAAGTTGGGGCACATTCAAATCAAGATGCTTCACAGATAATAGTAACAAGAAGGTAATTGTTAAAACGTGGGAAGATGTCCTTTAGGCATTCAAGTATTTACAGGCCACCTCAGTTTAAGTATTCGTATTTCATGAGTGCTCTGCAGCAATAAACTGAGTACCAGGAGACCTGGATTCTTATCTCAGATCTGCTGCTTAGTGCTTGTGTAACCATGGACAAATCACCAAACTTCTTAGTCCAGTTGTCTCCTAAATAAAACTGGGTATCCAGATTTATATGATGCCATGTAAATGTAGTATAACTCAACTGAAAAAAAGAAAACATGCATTTTTATTTAATGAAACTCTGGAGAAAGAGGTGGGAGGAGAGTGTGGGAAGAACTAATACTATTGAGCATCTACTGTAATCATATAATCTTCAAAACTACCATAGTGTTAGTAAGGCCTCCTTCCTTCTTCTCTCTCCCTCATTGCTTATGGAATATAGAGGTCAGAAAGCAGGAATACCATGTATAATATTCCCAAACAAGTGGATGGTGAAGCTAATAGCTCAGCTCAGTTTAGTACACCAAACTTAAACATATACCAGAGTTAATCATCTGTGACAAGATGGTATTGTAATTGTGAATGACTTATACATCAAATGATAGGAGATATTTCTGCAACTTTTGTCCTGATAAAAGTGCTGTGTTCACCTTGTAGAATAATCTTTTATATTTGAATATTTGGACTTAAAAATATTTTTTATCTATGTTAAATTATAGAACAGTGGGCATTTTTATATATCCATATTTGTACATATTTCTGTTTGCCTTTAAGAGGAATTTCTGGTTAAAGAGTATGAATTTTATGAAGCTCTTTATTCATTTTGAAAAATCATTTTCTAAAAAACAGTTTTAAAAAATTACACATTCACCTAAGCATACTATTGTTTCTATATCCAGCACCTGTTCCAGCAATAAAAAATATAATTCCTACAGATATTTACCGCTTTGATTAGTAAAAACTTACTTCTATTTTTTGTTTCAGTTTATATTTATATGACTATATTAAAGGTGAAAAACTGGTTTTATACAGATTTTTACATTTACCAATTTAATCTATCTGGGATTTATTTTGTTGTATGAGGTGATGTGAGGATCTATTTGGAAATTTTCCCTAATTGCTAGCCCATTTTTCCAACATTATTTGTTTCTCAGCATTATCTCTTTATTGATTTCTGATACTTCATTATAATGTTGAATTTTTTCACTGTTAATATTAGAGGATGTTTCTAGAGAGCACATACTCTCTAAATTTTCATCCTTATGACCACTCTGTTTTTTGTAATTTTAACTTTAAAATATATTTTAACAGCTCATAGTAGAGTTCTCTTACTTTTATTAATATATATATATATATATATTTTGGTATACCGCTTTATTTTTTATTTTTTTAATATAATTTATTTTATTATCATTAATTTACAATTACATGTGCAATATTACGATTATTAAACTACCCCTTCATCAGGTCCCCCCCCACCAACCCCATTACAGTCACTGTCCATCAGCGTAGTGAGATGCTATAGAATCACTACTTGTCTTCTCTGAGTTGTACTGCCCTCCCCGTGCCCCCCCAACATTACATCTGCTAATCGTAATGCCCCTTTTTCCCTCTTATCCCTCCCTTCCCGCCCATTTTCCCCAGTCCCTTTCCCTTTGGTAACTATTAGTCCGTTCTTGGGTTCTGTGAGTCTGCTGCTGTTTTGTTCCTTCAGTATTTTTTCTTTGTTCTTATACTCCACATATGAGTGAAATCATTTGATACTTGTCTTTTTCGGCTTGGCTTATTTCACTGAGCATAATACCCTCTAGCTCCATCCATGTTGTTGCAAATGGGAGGATTTGTTTTCTTCTTATGGCTGAATAATATTCCATTGTGTATATGTACCACATCTTCTTTATCCATTCATCTACTGATGGACACTTAGGTTGCTTCCATTTCTTGGCTATTGTAAATAGTGCTGCAATAAACATAGGGGTGCATCTGTCCTTTTCAAATTGGGCTGCTGCATTCTTAGGGTAAATTCCTAGGAGTGGAATGCCTGGGTCAAATGGTATTTCTCTTTTGAGTTTTTTGAGGAACCTCCATACTGCTTTCCACAATGGTTGAACTAATTTGCAGTCCCACCAGCAGTGTAGGAGGGTTCCCTTTTCTCCACATCCTCGCCAACATTTGTTGTTGTTTGTGTTTTGGATGTTGGCCATCCTCACTGGTGTGAGTTGATATCTCATTGTGGTTTTAATCTGCATTTCTCTGATGATTAGCGATGTGGAGCATCTTTTCATGTGCCTGTTGGCCATCTGAATTTCTTCTTTGGAGAAGTGTCTATTCATGTCCTCTGCCCATTTCTTAATTGGATTATTTGCTTTCTGTTTGTTAAGGTGTGTGAGTTCTTTATATATTTTGGATGTCAACCCTTTATCAGATACGTTTTTTATGAATATACTCTCCCATACTGTAGGATGTCTTTTTGTTCTACTGATGGTGTCCTTTGCTGTACAGAAGCTTTGGAGCTTGATATAGTCCCACTTTTTCATTTTTGTTTTTGTTTCCCTTGCCCAAAGAGATATGTTCATGAAGAAGTTGCTCATGTTTATGTCCAAGAGATTTTTGCCTATGTATTTTTCTAAGAGTTTTATGGTTTCATGACTTACATTCAGGTCTTTGATCCACCTTGAGTTTACCTTTGTGTATGGGGCTAGACAGTAGTACAGTTTCATTCTCTTACATGTAGCTGTCCAGTTTTTCCAACACCAGCTGCTGAAGAGGCTGTCATCTCCCCCATTGTATATCCAAGGCACTTTTATCAAATATTAATTGACTGTATATGTTTGGGTTAATGTTTGGATTTTCTATTCTGTTCCACTGGTCTGTGGGTCTGTTTTGTGCCAATACCAAATTGTCTTGATTACTGTGGCTTTGTAGTAGAGCTTGAAGTCAGGGAGCATAATTCCCCCTGTTTTATTCCTCCTTCCCAGGATTGCTTTGGCCATTTGTGGTCTTTTGTGGTTCCATATGAATTGTAGAATTATTTGTTCCAGTTCATTGAAGAAAGCTGTTGGTAGTTTGATAGGGATTGCATTGAATCTGTATATTGCTTTAGGTAGTATAGCCATTTGACAATATTTATCCTTCCTAGCCAAGAGCATGGGATGCATTTCCATTTGTTAGTGTCCTCTTTAATTTCTCTTAGGAGTGTCTTGTAGTTTTCAGAGTACAGGTCTTTCACTTCCTTCGTTAGGTTTATTCCTAGGTATTTTATTCTTTTTGATGCAATTGTGAATGGAATTAATTTTCTGATTTCCCTTTCTGTTAGTTCATCATTAGTGTATAGGAAAGCAACAGATTTCTGTGTGTTAATTTTGTATCCTGCAATTTCGCTGAATTCAGATATTAGTTTTAGTAGTTTTGGAATGGAATCTTTAGGGTTTTTTAAGTACAATATCATGTCATCTGAAAATAGTGACAATTTGACTTCTTCTTTACCAATCTGGATGCCTCGTATGTCTTTGTTTTGTCTGATTGCTGTGGCTAGGACCTCCAGTACTATGTTGAATAACAGTGGAGAGAGTGGGCATCCTTGTCTCATTCCCGATCTTAGATGAAAAGCTTTCAGCATCTCGCCGTTAAGTATGATGTTAGCTGTGGGTTTGTCATATATAGCCTTTATGATGTTGAGGTACTTGCCCTCTATACCCATTTTGTTGAGAGTTTTAATCAGGAATGGATGCTGAATTTTGTCAAATGCCTTTTCAGCATCTATGGAGATGATCATGAAGTTTTTGTTCTTCTTTTTGTTGATGTGGTGGATGATGTTGATGGATTTTCGAATGTTGTACCATCCTTGCATCCCTGGGATGAATCCCACTTGATCATGGTGTATGATCCTCTTGATGTATTTTTGAATTCGGTTTGCTAATATTTTGCTGAGTATTTTTGCATCTACGTTCATCAGGGATATTGGTCTGTAATTTTCTTTTT